>BMAW01103144.1:47453-83909 GCA_019974015.1 Nephila pilipes
TGCTCTTCTTACTTAAATGATGTAACCAACTACCTAATGAAAATGGTCTCTCTCACAGCTTAAAATAAAAGTGAAAATCCAATACGCCTCGAATGTTATTGAGATTATGTTACATTACATAAGTCGATAGGAATAATGTTACATATATATATAATTTTTTTCATAAAAACAAATAAATAACCGATAATGTAGCTTTCATGTACAACGAGAATTGTGAATTTTGATTGCTATATTAAAAATATATGTCCACGGGGAATTCTTTTCATTAAAACATCGTAAACAGTTTAGATTTGAAGTGAGAAAGTAGAAATTCAAAAGGATTAACATTAGTTTTTTTAATTTCAAACCGGAAAAATTTAAAATTTCTATCACCCATTTTATAGAAAATTTCAATTCTAGAAACGTAGGTAGTTCTTTCATATAATTTCAACTTCTCAATGATAGTTTATACTACAAAACATATTTACATTATGGCTATTTACTTATGGGATACTGTCGTTTTATGTAATCATAAATAAATATTAATTCAAATGTAATTTTTCTCTGACAAATGTAATAAGTTAAATGATCGTGAGAACTTCTGTTGAAATAATATCACGCATTATTTTCAGTGTCAAATATTTTTAAATCATACCTTTCCGATACTTAAAAATCCCCGAGATTCTGCCGAAATATTTACAAGTTTAAACATATCCAAGGAATCAATTTTATTTCCCTTAAAAGCATCAATTCTTTGGAATGTGTTTTGTTTAAAAATTTCATTTTCTATTGTATCATAATCATTCTATTTTCCACAGCAACAATTGTGTATTGTCATTTTAGGTAAGCGTTATAAAATGAAATAAATATTGTTTTGAAAAATTTATTTGTATATTTATATAGGAGCGTATTCTGTTTATTTAAATACTTTGGTTTGTTTATACGACTTCAGCATATCATTGTTTAATTTACATTAAATTTTTAAAAGCACATAAAACAAGAAAAAATTCAGAATAAAGAAATTTATGTATATCTTCCATGAATGAAATTTATGTATAATTTATATATATCTTATAATACTTATTCTTACTGTACAAAAATATCTCCGTAAAACATATTTTCTAAAAACCAATACGCAATTAAAATAAAATCTAACAAACAAATGGAGAACTTGAAGAAAAAGCTTCAAATAAATAGAAAAGTTCACGTACTCTTGTGTTCAGTGTTATACATAGCAATTATTATTCAATAACTCCTGGGAGATGATATGTGTTCCATCAAAAGGAGTTACTGTAGGTTACGCCTAAAATGAAATCGAGCTTCAATATTCCATTTCAAACTACGGCGGGATTCCACCACGCTTATCTCTTCAACTAATCTTTAAGGGCATCTATATAATATTGTTTGAATTGAAATCTCTCTCCTAATGAATGAAACGTGGTATGCTGACTATAATAGAATTAGCGATGTGGAAGGAAAAGAATTGATGAGATTCATTTATGAACAACGAAGAATTTAAAATTGTGGTTGGTGATAGAGAGAATGAGTAGAAAGTATCAATGTGAGTCATCTATATCACACCTACTCTGAATAAGGAGTTACAAGAACGAACATAAAGAGATATACAAAGAGTTAATGAGTAGAATCCTCACTTAAAGATCCAATAAGTATTCATAGTTATAGTATTTTTACAAAAATTTCTCGTGTGGGTGTTTCGTGAAATCAGTCCAACAGGGAAACTAGTGGTAAATGACACTTTGTTCACAAATATTCAGGACAAGACGAATACAGTAGAAAAATCTGGATAGATTAACAGAACAGTCAGGAAACAAACTTATACTAATTAGCATAAAATCAGGATCAAAGTCAGCGTGTTAAAACTTCATTTCGTTGTGCCTTGGTGATGTTAATTCACGCCAATGAAAATTATTGTAACCCTCTCTTTGTGAAGATTTGATTTAATAACTAATACCTCCGGGAGAAGTGCGATGCATCTCAACTTTCTATTCTGAGAGAGCATTATTATTCTATTTACTTTTTTTGTGTAGAACTTGAGAATTATATCTGTCGAAGCGAGTGGCTGGCGTTATATCCAGCTTGAACCAAGTAAATTACTTGGTTATTATCCACAATTAGTTATTAAAATTTGTTTGTTATTTTAAATGGAAGTTTTTATTGAACTGAATTAATTTTGTTTAAATCGATGAACCTGAATCCTGAAGTAACTAATTCTTTACAGTACTTGCTGAAATCAGCAACTCAGAGGCAAAGCAGCATTTGTAATAACAGTCACAGCACTTTCAATAACATTCAGTTCACCAGCTTACTAGCTCTCCCTTTTGTTTTGAGTATATAACGTATTTATTTCTCGATATACACAATAATATTGCGTATAAAAAGAAAAGGAGAAAATTTAAAGCGTAACCAGATATTGTAAGCATAGAAGAATACAAGTAACATAAATCAAATCATAGGAAACTGAACAGTTTTCGCTGCACTTATTAAAGAAAGTAAAAATAAATCGTCTGCTCGCTCTATCATTTGATTTGTTGCCCGAAACCTGTCACACAGTCATTAAATGGTAAACATAAAAACATCTGAGGAGGAACCTGAGAAATGTTAGCTCAAGAGTGTCGTCTTTGTCACTTGACCGAGATTCAAAATTACGACGGCCATCGCTAATATTCCTCGTGTTGCTTCTAGTGTGACGTTAATAAAACCAGAAACAAAACAAACAAAAACCCGAAACTTGACACTATGTACAAATCTTCCAAGCATTACATTGAACGAACTCCAAACACGCTTCCGGCATTTTTGCCAGATTCCCTGGCAGATATGACCACTTCTTGCTAGACCACTATTCGGCTAATTCGCCCAGGCGTTGACGTTGACGTTGATATTCAATGGGCGCCCGGAGCGCGGAGCGCTCCACAAGCCCAATTTTTGTGTTTAAAAAGTCACTTTGGAGAGTTGGTTTTGTCATTCTACAACTGTGGATCCTGGGTTGATATGATGAATAAGTCTAGATGATCGGATGGTAATTTGCTGAGATATAAGAGTTTTAAGTTGAAATAATTCGCCCAGGCATCGCATCTCTCCGTATATATAGCTGCTCCGGCCAGGTGTGACGTCACAGGGAAAATTCAGGAAAAATCCATAACTTTCGCCCTAATCGAGATAGGGACAACATTCCAGCTATGATATTTTTCAAATATGCAAATATTGTTGCCAAATTTCCCCCAAGTCACCAAAATGATCATCAAAGGTGTGTGTGTGTGTGGGGGGGGTAATTTCCTGATCTTTTCTTGATATGTAACGAAATATTTGTTAATGTCTTTTCTCCTTAAAAAAAACAACATTGCAGGGTAAGCATCTTCGGAGGCTTGAAACAATATTAAGTGTTAAGACGTGAGTAAGAAGGATTTTCACAGACTTGATATCTATCTTGTGTTTTGATTACTTTTTTATCTTAACAAATCCAAGCTAAATTACTGACTAATTAGATTTGCTTTGTGAATGTGTTTATTAGTGATTCCATAAATAATGACAGGAGAAAGAATCAAGACCGAGTCCTTACATAATTACCTCCTACTGTTTTCTTGTCCCGTCTAAAATGAAACTTAAACGATAGTTTAAATTTGAATTCTCATTTCGGTTGACCATTTAATGATGAGACTCTGCACATGTGTTTATTTCTTACACGGGATGACATTTTGGTGCTAGTTCTACACCTTTGGTTGGGGGAAATATAGGTTTCACCTTTAATGGGTCTAAATTTGCATTTTTTTGGCTTTACAATATGTTATCTTCAAAATAGTTCTTTTATTGATAGCTAATTGGCAGTCCACTGTAAGTTATTCTAAAGATTATGAAAAGATGAGCCCTAATTTAAAAAATATAATTCAAAGTTTTCTATATAAATTATTTAGAAAACTTTAAACAATTTTATATCGCGTTGTACGGCCTCGGAAGACGAATGGTCAAGGTCGTGAACGGCATTGTTTTTGTCGAGTCATGGGTTCCAAATTTTATTCCAATAAAGACACATCGTGTGAAGGGTGTTAATCTATCAATGTTCCATATCTCCAAACTGTCACGTAGTATAAGTTTGGAGAGGTGAAGATCAGTCTCAGATGTTGCGCATGTCACTTGACTAGAATTCAAAGTTACGAGGTTCGTAACCAATCATCTTCGTGTTGCTTCCGAGTGTGACCTTAATAAATATTCAATATATACACCGAGTTGGACATGGGACCTTGTAAAAAATTCATTATTCTTGCTAACTAGATAGTTGTGTTTTTGAATTCATCAGTGCAAGGAACAGACGCTTTTGGTAGTTATTTTTAATTCAAAAAGAAAAATAAGAAAATTCCAATGCCAGACAAATATTATTAAAACATATTACAAATAATGCTAAGGAATTAAACTATTTTATCTACAGATTTAATTTTAGTCATTTTTCTAAAGCCTAAAATTATCATTTGAGTTATGAAAACTGTTAATGAAAAACAGTTTTTCCAGATTGCAGCGCCCTCCATTTGGGAAACACTCCCGCTTTTAATTTATACGTATGGAGATGCACGTCCTTTCAAATAAAATCAGCTATTTTTTAGACAGTAAAATTAAGGCTACTAATGCTGACGAAATCTAATGAATAATTTATAACGAAATCAAATCAAAATGCCTCTCAACGAGTCAGGTGATTGTGAAGCGTGACATCTAGTGGAAAAAGTTTAAATTATTTTGCGCAGAATCATTGTGTCGAACATTGGTGTTTTAGCATGTTAAGGTTTATTATTCCAGCTACTGAATGATTTATCCTATTTGTATTATTATATTAATAGTTTCTAACAGTGGTCTCAATCCCGATCTTCCAGTCATTCAATTCCGGGACATTTTTGTTTGAAACGTTTAACATAAACCTCTCCCAATTAGTGGAATATAATTCACGTAGAATTGATTTTAGTTATATAGTGTAGTGAATAAATTAGATAAATTAAATTTATAAACAGCGATGAAATGAATAACAAATTCAAAATAATAACATAATATGGTTATAAATAGTAACTATTGAAAATATCAATTGTATTACAATGATAATAATATATATGTTTTAGAAAATATTAAATATATATATTTAAAAGCTAGAGCTATATTTAATTGCATATTAGAACTGTACTTTAAAATCTCCTGAAAAAGTATTTTAATGTATTCAAGTGAATTCAGAACAATCAATCAGTTCGAATAAAGGAAAAAAAAAGGAAAAAGGTATTATTTTTAAACACAAAAGAACGCAGAGTATAAACCATGCAAATTAAAGACTGTCGAAATACGTGACATAAACATCAATATCAAATAAAATAAAACTCTAATTCGTATTTTCAGTTTTTCATTACATTACACTTACGTGTTAATAGTAGTCTAATTTTAATATTTAGCTGTAGAAAGAACAAAAGTAACTACTAACACGTTTTTAGGAGCACGTCGAACTGTTTATGAGAATTTGTTTTCGTGGGATTCAAAGCAGAATGTAATAGCCGCGCATTAACAAGATCATTGGATTTTTTAAAATAGAAATTTTGACCCTAAAAAATGAAGCATCAGAATATTGAAGTATGAAATTGGATTTTTATTTTCTGATAAATTCTAGGTAAAATAAAATTATTCAAAATAAATATTAATTTGTATAAAGTAAGTGTATTTCTGAGTCCCAGGCTCTTCAAAAACATCTACAGTCAAGTAAAGAAATACCTTCTTCAAATTTCAAATGCATATTTATTTTCACAAGCAAAACATTCTAAAATACAAATGTAAACAACAAAAGGAATAAAAACACGCAACACTGCCATAAAAATTAATTATTAAGTTAAATATTGAAATAAAAGCAAACTATTAATTACTATAGTAGACAATAGTATTCTGTTCGGATATTAAAATTAAAAAAGCATATGTTCAATTAAATTTATTCTAGCAATGTAAATATACCTTAAGCAAACTAAATGTAGTTCTTATAATCATAATGTATTATAATGTCAATCCTTTGAACCTAACACCGTGTAGCATTTATTTCATCACCCTCGCATTTTTGTTCACGGCATCTTCTCAAAACAACATTTAGCTCGCGTTCGCAAGGGAGTTAGAAAGTTGACGGCTGAACTAGTGTGAGAGTGATTAGTGATAGTGAATTAGATTAAGATATCGAAACTAGCCTTCGTAATACACTCTATAAAAAGAAAAAACGACGTACCAAGAGGAAGTTGTCCGATGGAGACAAAAATTTGGGGATAGGAAAATTATGTACAGAATAGAAAATCATTAAAAGTTCAGAAAAATTGAATGATTTATTTCAGAGTTTTATAGTTACAAGGTAACGAGCTCAATAAGGTGTTGACCCACCTCTAGCCTGAATGCAAGATGCCATACGACATGGCATAGAATGATTAAGCTCCTTGATGGTCTCCTGCGGTATTTCTTGCCAAACTTTCTTCAATTGTCGGGCTAGGTCATCAACATTCCCTGGTAGATGGTCCCCTTCCCATCATATCCCAGACATGCTTGATTAGAGGGAGATCTGGCTGGCCAAGAAAGTGTTTGACAAGCTGTAAGATATCACATAATAACACATGCCGTATGTGGTCTGGCAATATCTTGCTGAAAAACTAGGCCAGGATACTGTAAAAGGAACAGTAGCAAAACATGTCTTAGAATGTCATCGACGTTCCACTGTGCTGTAAGTGTGCCTCTAATGATAACCCAAGGAGGCAACCTATCAAGGGAAATGGCCCCCTCAGAGCCTAACACCAGGTTGAGGGCCTGAGTGGCGAGCAATAGTGAAAGTAGGATCGGATCTGAGCGTCTCCAGAAACGTATTCGATGATTGCCAGGACACAGTTGGAAGTATCTCTAAACACTATACGTCGCCAGTCAGCATCACTCCAACCTGATCGAGCCAAGCACCACTGTAATCTGGCTCGACAGTGTGCAAGCGTGAGTGGCAAGTGGCGTAGCGGTCGGTACGAGCGTAGATTTCATTCTACCAGTCATCTGTGATCGGTCATCGTGGATACTCGTGTGCAGGTCGCAAGTCTGATGGTTAATAGCGATGAATCAGGCGCTGCGATAGCTGATCTGACAGTCACCCTGTCCTCCCGATCTGCTGTGGCCTTAAATCGACCGCTACCATCATGACGCTAAAATCTACCATTGTCTCCCTATTCTTGTCAACATCTAATCGCCGCATCGCTCTGACCCAGCGGACACGCGATTCTCCGATTTGCCCAACCTGCCTATTTCAATCTAATGATACGACCTTTTTCAAACTCTGATAGTTGCTCATAATGAGCTCGAAACCTGCGGCGAGGCATCTTTTCAGTTGTTGAAAGGTTTCCTAAATCGCAATGCAACAGAAAATTTGACCATCCGTTTGAGAATCGCTTCTTATATACACCTGCTGAGTGCGCAGTTCCAATGCGCTGTAGCTCCCGTTATTCATATTAGACATCAAATTTTAATTATTTGCATGTTCGGTTCAAATGTATTTAAATATGAAATTTCATTACAATCGGGCAACTCCTTCTTGGTGCGTCTGTTTTTTTACACAATGTATATGTTTTTCTATCAAATTAATACAGCAAAGAATTTAAAATTGTATTTACTTAAAAATATGAAAAACTGTATTATTATGTTTGTAATATGCTTCTAGAACTATCTTTAATAGATTAAAGTCAAGAAGTCAGGTAGTTGATGTCGAGTTTCACGAGAAAAAAATTTTAAGATCAAAATTGAAAGTTTATAGAATTTTGTTACCCGAGAAAAAAGGTTTACGTTTATAAATTATCAGTATCCAAACACATATTTTTTCTATGGTGTCCTAGTGGCCATGGTGGGGAACTCACGGCTGACATTGCTTTGTTGAATCGTAGATTTGAGCCATTATGTCGTTATAGTCCCATCGTGTGCTGATAAAAGTTAAATCTTTTCGGGATGCCAAGTTCTCTCGTTGGCGTGAATTAGAGGGTACCAACTCATGTGTCATTCTCGTCCCTAGATCGAGACTCAAAGTTATGAAGTCGTCCCCAATATTTTTAGCATTGCTTCTAAATGTGACGTTAATAAATAATCAATCAATATAAGTTTATAATTACTGCCACTGTTTTAATAAGGTTTGAAACATTACTGTATAAAAATGAGCTAGTAAATATTCATTAGAAAATTCCTGGACAATATGTTAATTTAAATTTCTTTTAAGTTTACGTTATCATTTTTAATTAATTTTTGTTCATATTTATTTCGCTTAAATGAGAAAATTGTTAAGATTCAGAGGCGAGTTTAAGTGCTTCTAGATTGAAAACGTGTACGAAAATTTTAATAAGACGAACGCTTGTAGAGAATTTTAAAATGTTTCTTTCGATATATTAAATAAAAATGTCACATTTATTGACGCCCTATGCCCGCTTACAGTAGGTACTGATGAAACGAAAATAAAATAAAAGTAAAAGAAAAATATATTAATTTAAACTTTCCCAAGTTAATAATTATTACTTGCGTCATAAAAATTAATGATGATTGAAAGCACAAAATAGAATATCCGTTAGATGAAATAAAATATTATTTTAATTAAACTATTGCTAGGATGTTATTAAAATGCATTATCAATCCCTCCTGTGTTACTTAAAGCACCTCAATTATCTTAATAACATCCCATTTACACAAATTTGTATGATAAATTTGAAACTGAGACAACAGATGAAAATAATGAGATAACTATACTTATGAGCCAGATCTGAGTTTATTTTTTGAGTTGAATATATGAATAAAATCCGAGCAAATGATTATTCCTTCATAGATCAATTCTGCTTCAAAATGTATTTCTTATAGTGTACTTCAACAGTAAACATTAATATCATAATATCTTTTATTATGAATATTTCACAGTTAATTAATCTTTTTATATTTGTAAAGAATTTCCTACGCTCATCGTTGTACTGTACGTAATGCCATCAATTATTATTGTTAATCAAATTCATTTCACTATTCGTTACATTATTCTAAAGCTGAGATAATTAACATTCCGCTCATTTTGTAATCCTCGTGTAGAGTGTTTTCATCTTCCATTACTAAACTTGATTAGTTAATCACTAAAACATACAGTCGACAGAAATGAGTATCGAATCTAATTATAATAATATAAGAAATTGTTTTTATTCACTTTCCTGAATATTTAAGTTCCATAGTTAATATTACCTTCTCTGGGTAAAGAAAAAAAAAGGGGGTTAAAACTAACGTACATTAAATGCATATTTTAAATGTTTGATCAAAAGGAAAGGGGTCGAGTTTTTAACCAATATACGGTAAGGGATTTGAACCCTTTTTTCTATTTCTTAGAGGATCTCTCTGATCACTCATTATACACTTCATTAAAAAATAAAAAAAAAAATAAAAAAAAAATAAAACACGACACACCAAGAAGGAGTTGCCAGATTGTAATAGAATTTCGAATGCAAAGATATTTGGACCGAACATGCAAACGATTAAAATTTAATGTCCAATGAATGAATATCGGGAGCTACAGCGCATCGGAACTGCGCACTCAGCAGTTGTATATAAGAAGCGATTCTCAATTTGATGGTCAATTTTTTTGTTGCATTGCGATTTAGGATATCTATCAACGACTGAAAAAAATGCCCAGGGCAGCATGCCGATCCTGCTTTCACTATAGCCCGCCACACAGGCCCTCAACCAGGAGTTACGGTCTGGGGTGCCATTTCCCTTGATAGGTGGCTCCCTTGGGTCGTCATTAGAGGCACACTTACAGCACAGCGGTACGTCTACGACATTCTAAGACATGTTTTGCTACCGTTCCTTTTGAAATATCCATGCCTTATTTTCAGCAATATAATGCCAGGCTACAAACGGCACGTGTTGCTATGAGCTGTCTCACAGCTTGTCAAACACTTCCTTGACCTGCCAGATTTCTCTCTATCGAGCATGTCTGGGATGTGATGGGAAGGGGATTGCCTCTTCCAGGGAATGTTGATGACCTAGCCCGACAATTGAAGCAAGTTTGGCAAGAAATACCGCAGAAGACCATCAGGAAGCTTTATGAATCTATGCCATGTCGTG
Organism: Nephila pilipes; assembly: GCA_019974015.1. NCBI lineage: Eukaryota > Metazoa > Arthropoda > Arachnida > Araneae > Nephilidae > Nephila > Nephila pilipes. The sequence goes on from BMAW01103144.1 coordinate 57,555, forward strand.
TGGCAGCTTGCATCCAGGCTAGAGGTGGGTCAACATCATATTGAGCTCGTTACTTTGTAACTATATAACTCTGAAATAAATCATTCAATTTTTCTGAAATTTTAATCATTTTCAATTCTGTACTTAATTTTCCCATCCGCAAATTTTTGTCTCTTTTGGATAATTTCTTGATGCGTCGTTTTTTTTGTTAGAGAGTGTATGAAAGAAGTAATTACAGTGTTTTACCATTTCTTATGAAACACATAATACAAGAAATTTATCAATCACAAAATGAATCAGTAAAAATAAATCAAAAATTACATATGCATCAACCTCAATACTCAATGAAATTTAGTGAACTTAGGTCTTGATCGCATGATTTGAATGAAGCATCTTCAGCTACGAATTCACAACCATGAACCCTGGGCTACCACTACCGTTTCTACGTGCATGAGCTATTAAATATGTTGTTATTAAAAAAGTAAAGGCTTTGCTACAACTTAAGTCATAAAAGTGAGATATTTGAGTTACTTATTAATCAACCTCTAAATTGTCTGATTCAAGTAAATGTATTTTATGAGATTTCCTGAATACTTTTTTTTTTGTCTCTGATATATTTTTGAAAATCGTTTACAAGATTAAATTTTAAACTTTTTACAAGAGATAACTTCTATTCAGAATCAGTAATACAGAGTTTTTCAAAATAAATCATCCGATTTCAAAATTCTATATTTTTGAAAATAAACGACACAGAATGATAAGTTATGCATGAATACAAAGGAAAACTGTGGACATCTCATATAGTGAAAAATAGATGACCTTCATGTGTTCTTCGTGAAGATATTTCACGAAAGCTGTTTCAGAGCTTTCATGGAGCTACCTCACGGTTGGATCGGTCGTGGAGGAGGAGCTGTTGACTGGATGTTAAGCAGCTGCCCACCTTAGTCATCTGATAAGGCCCTTTGCTATTTCTACAGATTGGGGAGTTTGTAAATAATAAATTATATGCCTCACCATTATCCATAAATGTGTTTGAACTTGAACAACGGATTTCTGATGTTGTACAATCAGTAAAAACATGTTTACCTTACACTTTACAACTTTTTCGGCAGGAATTGACACACCAAATTGACATTTTGCGCACAACTCAGGGAAGCTACATTGAATAGTAGTAAAAAAAAAACTCTTCCACATTTTCACTGTGCATTTATATTACCATTTTGTGTCTTTTAAGTATGAAAATATAGCATTTTGGAACCGGACAATTTATTTTGAATAACCCTGTAGGATTTCTAAAGTTATTTCACAATCTCAGTATTTTTTGCTTTTAATTTCGATATCATTAAACATTATTATAAAAATAATCAAATTTAAAGTTATCGCTAAATATAATTAAATCGATTGTCATGATTTAATTGTTCAAAAGAAAAACAATATAGTATAATTATAATCATATTAAGATCTTATCGCGAAATACATAAAAACAATAACCTTGTTATACAATTGTTCAAAATGAAAATAATTCGAGATAAAAACCAACGTTTTTAAAAACAACGTTAAAACTAACTAAAATTAATTAATCCGGTAAATTAAATGGTTGGAATACAGTTTAGTCAAACCACTCTTGGAGACAGGAATTATTTGGCGGTATTTTGCCAAATGTTGCTAAATTGGTCCGCGAAGCGGACTTAACATTCAGCCAAAAAAAAAAAAAAAAAAATTTCGCCAAGTTTGGCAATTATTCAAATTGCACCAAGTGATTGGGCTAAACTGCATTATTTAAAAAAATATGTTAAAACTTGTCGCAAACATCTAAATATTGCATTGTTAGGCGAGTACGAACGATTCCCAAAATTTCAAAGCTCTAGCTTGATGGGAAGTTGGTTAAATTAACGATCGAAAATTTGATGACACACACACACACACACCAAGTGAAACGTTTTAAAATAATTTACTTGATATTATCGCTCAAAAATGCTTTATAACTAAATAGTGAGCTTCTCCCAAAGTAGGTAAAAATAATTAACTTAATATTAATCGTGATTTAATAGCTCAAAATAAACTAATATTTTTGTTTCCTCTTTTATGATGTGACAACAGTAGCCTAGTGGTTATGGTCGTTGCCTCACGGCTGGCGGTTTTCTTCGATTCGCCGTTTCGAGCCTTGACGGCGCTGAATATCCGCTGTATATTCGGAGCTGATGCACGTAAAATCTGTAGGGGCCCAAAGTTTCCCTTTGGTGTGGAAGTTAGGAGAAGGGGTGCCAGTTCAAATATCATCCTCGTTACTTGATCGAGGTTCAAAATTACGAGGTCTGTCGCCAATAGCCTTCGTGTTGCTAATCTTTTTTCTTGGCAGCAAAAATTACATTTAGTTTACTTAAAATGTTTCTACATTAATAAAAAAATATACTTAATTTAATAAGTTTTCGTTTACTTTAATTTCAATATCTGCAAAGAATACTATTGTCTTCTTTAGTAGTTTATCGTTTTCTTTTATTTTACTTCCTTGAAAGAAATCCTATTGTCTATTTCCATAATTTATCATTTGCTCTAAATTTAATATTTTGCTTAATCGACTTTTTAGGTATAATCGTGTGTCTCATACTTTTTGTTATTAAAATCGATACGTTTTTGTTCTTTAGAATTATTTGTATTCTTTGAAATATTATTAGTGTTCTACGAACTTCGTAATTAAATGTGATGTTATACAATGAAATTTTAATTGAAAGCGAATTAATAAGATTAAAGAATTGTTAGAATCATAGATCTTACTGCATTCATTCATCGACTATCAAACTATTTGTAACGAATAGTACTTTATTTTTTCTTTTTTCAACAGTGATATTATAAATCGGTAAATGTATTTCATTATAATTAAATTTTGAACTTATTCTTTAACAGGTAAAATAATTAACGTGATATGAATTATTATTTCATCACATTAAATAATTTTAACCGAATTGTGAAGCTATCACCAAATAGTTAACAAATCATTATCGTGATATTTTGGCTCATAAAATGCTTTGTAATTAAGTATAGGTACAAATGATTATGTGACATTAATTATTTGGATCTTATCCTTAAGTAAAGGTACGAATAATTAATGTGATATTAATCTTGATGTAATATGGCTAAGGAAAACAGTATTAAAATTATGACCAAACCCATTAATTAATACATAATATAGTTATAAATATTTATTATTTTAAAGTAATTGCCAAATAAGTAAAAATTAATTTTCGTTATATTATCGCTCGAAAAACTATAATAACCAAATTGTTAATTTATCGCCAAATATAAGTAAAACATAATTACTGAAGAATTCATCATAATATTATTGCTATAAAAGGTGAAAAAAGAGTTATAACTAAATTATGAAGTAGGTAGTAGCTTAAAACAATTATCACTAAAAAAGGTTACAATGAAACTACATTTTGAATTTATTGCTTAATAGATGAAATTTAATTACATTTTAATTATACTATCCCTCACAAAGCATTGTAACAAAAATGATAGCGAAAAATTACCGTTAACTTTCTAGCCGATTATTTTTCTTTGTAGACACTAATTTCTAGTTCTTTTCATTACTTTCCCGAATAAGCGGAGGGAATTTATTTCAGAAAATCATCACCAAAAAACTTCACGATCCCCCACAAATTGGGTGAAGCGTCGTTATATTTTATGACAAATTCAGCAAAAAAGGCCAAACTCGCCTAAAGAAAGTTACACTCGCTTCGATAAGGATGAATGAATACATCGCCAACAGCTGACGAAGTTGCTTTATCAGAGGAAAAGTGCTGGAAAAAAAGAGACGAGTTGAGTTGACATCCGGAGAAAAAAAATATTCGATGATTTAGCGGTCGATTTTATTCTCGATCTGGAGTATGCCATGGTCCACTAATTCATTACAGTGACCTAAAAAAGCGGACGAAGAAAATAAATGTGGAGTTGTATGGAATCAAATCAATGTGAAAAATATAATAAATTAATTATAAAATATTCTTAAGTTTTTTTTAAAAAACAGCACATTTTACGAAAGTAGAAGTATCTGCTTTTAAATACGAATAACATTATTATTTTTTTTATCTCTGAAACCATTCAAAATAAGAGAGTTCAGAGTTAAGGCTCATAATTAAGGGATTATTTAAATAGTCACAAATCCACAAAACAGCTTATTGCATTTGCATATTGAACAATAAAATCATTTAATTAATCCATTTTATGAAGACCTTTTTGAATAAGTGTTTACTTAAATCAGGTGACTTGAGAAAAACAAGAAAAATCGCCTGATAAACCGAATAATTAATATTGAAATATACTTTAATCCTATGATATGTAAAATAATAAATATTTCTATCGATTATTATGTTTCATTAATATATTTCTTACTTTTGAAATTATGTTGTAAAATGAAGTATAATTTATGGTTCTAATTCAACTGTAATACACACACAGACACACGCGCATATATATGTGTGTGTATATGGTAGCGTGCAAAACTTAAAACACAATGTAAATTTCTGGCAGATATCAATGAAATTGCAGAAAAGGTGATACTGCGATCAGTATAATGAACACGCAATTCAGTAGAAAGGTGATGCGTATGGAAATGCCAGGTACAAAACGTCTAAGCGACGTGAGTGTACGCAAAACGCTTGCGTTCGGCGCGCGCTTCTCAAAACTACAATAAAAAGGAAGAACGAAGGCGCAATTAAAGACATTCGCTGCAAGTGCAATTGAGTTATTTCGTGAAATATGGCTAGAAGAAATCTCCTGGATGACTTCACACGTGGAAGAATGATCGAAAAGCTGTAGGAGGGGCTTAGTTTGACCAGTGTAGATGAAGAGTTCGGAATCAACAAAAGTGTATTTTCGCAAGCTTGGAAAGCTCTTCCAAACCACAGGCACAGCTGTTTAAGAAAGTTGGTGGTGGCCGCCCTAAGAAAACCACATGCAGTGGATGATCGATATATTATCCTGCAGGCGAAAAGAGTCTGATACCAGTCAGACAGCGCTATTGCTCAGCAACTGTGTACATAAACAGGGTGACAAGTTTCGTGATTTACTGTGGCTAGACGCCTTCAAAAAAGTGACCGATTTGCCCGCCGACCTGAACGCTGCATCCCTTTGAAAGTGGGCCATCGGTGTCACAGTTTGGAGTGGTGTAAGGAGCTTAAAACTGGATATCTCATCAATGGAGTTGTGTCTTCTTTACGGAAAAGAGTCGTTTCAGAGCCACAAGCGATTCACAAAGCCAGTTGATTTGGAGAGAGGTCGTGACACAGTTTCATTACAGTAACATCATGGAAAGAGACCATTACGGTGGTCCTGGAATTGTCGTCTGGGGAGGCATTATGCGTGGGCGGACTAGGCTCCACATTTTCGACAGAGGTTCTGTAACCGGAGATCGCTATTGTAAGGAAGTGATCCTTCCCCATTTGCGTCTGTTCCGAGGTGCTATTGGACCAGACTTTGCTTTTATGTATGGCAATGCATGACCACACCGGTCTGCTGATGTTCAGCAGCTACTGAAAAGTGAAGATATCACTCAAATGCATTGGTCAGCGATCTCTCCTGATTTAAATTCCGTAGAATATGGTTGGATGCTTTGGGGAGACTCCTTGCGGTACGATTACATACATCCTCCGGGGAACACCCCACATATGAAACAGATGCTGATTGATTAATGGGCACTCTTACCTCAAGAATTGTTAGAAAATCTGGTGCTGAGTATAGAGAGACGATGCGAAATAACTATTGCAGTAAGGAGAGGGCATATCCCATACTAAGGAACATCTGTTTCTTGTTCTTCCTCTTGGACAGGCAATCATGTGTAACGATACTATGAGTCCAGTAAAGCGTTTTTTTTGTTTGATTTCATACTATATGCATTGTAATTTTGAGTAATTATGCTTTTGTCATAGTTTAAGTATAAAATGACGTCTCTCATTTCTAAATTTCATGTCTCTCAAATGATTTCTTGTGCAGTTATGGCAAAAAAAACTCATCTATTTCTTAAGTTTTGCGCGCACACACACATGTATATATATATATATATATATATATATATATATGTGTGTGTGTGTGTGTGTGTGTGTGTATTGAAACTGCTATAATATTTTTAAATACAAACTCTGATATTAATTCTACAAAAATTCATTTTTTTCTTTCTCGAATTTCAAAATAAAGCTTGTTGCTTGCAATTTTTAGTACACAGTATTAAAAAAATATTTTGAAAACAATATTAATAATAAAAAAAATTAAAAGAAAAAGAAACCATAAGAAAACAAACAAGTACTAAAAATAGTGAATGGTTTCCATGGTATAATGCTATTAATTTTAATAAATGTTTCATCTAATAAATATGAGATGTAAAAAAGCTCATTAAAGAGGCAAAAAATAGTAAAGTAAATAGACTTTCATGATTCTAGAATCAGGTCAACTTCTGATCAATTTAGCAATTTATTTTCAAAATTTCTCATTATTATCTATAATAAACGTAAGAAAAACTAATTTGATATCACGAATAGAATATGTTGTCAAATTTATAAATGCTTAAGTATCAATATTAAATTATTGCATAGTATAAAAAAATGGGTCTTAAAATATTTCCACCTAATTTTTTTGCAATAAAAATTCTTCAAAATAGTACCAAACAAGTTAAGCATTTGAAAATAGTTTTAATTTGTTTGAATATAATGATGTGTATACTTTTTCAAATAATGATGCCCATTAGTTATTCAGAAATTATCAAATGTCCTCCCTGTTTTCCAGTACTGAATCCAGTTGATAACATTAGGTAAATATATCAAATGAGAGCTGTGAATTAAAATATTCGGCCAAAACTTGATCACTTAAACAAATGAGGATATTTTAATAGATTAATATTCATTTAGGAATAATGAAATTAACTCATTAGTTATACATATATAAATGCTTTGGAAATTAATTTTTCGATATTTTTAGAACCTATTCTAAGTTAAAAAAAATATGAGAGATTATATTTGATTTAAAAGTAAAAAATTTATTGTTTTGTAAATGTTTTACATAATTTTGCAAAAAAAAAAAAATAAAAAATAAAAAAAAAATAAAAAAAAAAATTATTACCGAATATTCTTCCATCTAACCTTTTGAGAGTTGTCACATGACGTTATTTAGTTTGAGTGCCTCCCCATATGAATGAACACTGACTTATGTAAATGTGATTAGAAATATTGAAGTACAGTCAATAACGTTGATGTTATAATAATATTTATAAACTGCGGAGTTTAATAGCAGAGGAATTGTGATAAACAAAAAGCGATTGAAGAGTGAATTCATTGAAGATAAACGTGTGTTGAAACTGATAAGAAGAAAGAGATCAGTTGATTCGATATTAAAATGGAGTAATCATCTGTGTATGAACGTGTAGAAAAATACAGTTTACGAGTTAGTAGTGACAAGTATCCGGTTAGGAAATGTCAGATAAACAATTATTTCTTGTATTAATCTTTCGGTTCTTACAAGTATAGCGACCTGTTTCACATGCATGATATTTGAGTATATATATCAAGTTTTGAACACTTGAAGTCTGAAGAAATAAATTTCATTTGATTTATTATCTGACTATTTAATTAGTGTGTGAATATTTTTAGCCAGTGATGGGGCAATTAAATAAAATAAGGGGAACCGGGACGTTACAAAGTATTTTTTGGAAATATTGTGAATAAAGAACACTTAATCTTAATGTTTTTAATTTGCAGATTGTATTTGCAACATAATTTTGAGTGATACACATTTTCAGTGTTTTGTACTATTTATTACTGATGACAATTAAATTAAATTTAAAATTAAAATATGCCCTTTTGAATTCATGTATAACATAATTCGTAAGAATTCAAATATTTATCACATGTGTAACAGTTTAAATGTTATGAAATAACAAAATATTTATTTAAATAAATAAAAATAATAATTTTACTAAGAGTAATTTCTTAATTAAAAAAACAATTAAAAACCTTCAATTTAAAACTTTAATTAGACCTTCAATTAAAGTTGTGTATTGAAAAAAATTAGGATGAATTAAATGAAGAGTGATTTCTAAATTAATAATGTTGCTATTTATATTTAAATAATTTTAATGAAGGTTAGTTTTTAGAATCTGAAAAGTATATTAGCTGTATTAATCATGACATGTTGAAAGTCATATATCATTATACTTGGGGCAATGTATATGTTTAGAGACCCTGGTACCTGGGATAAATCATTATAAAAATCTGATATGAAACAAAAAATACTCTTAATAAAGATTTGTTTTTAAAATTTCAACAAATATTGTATAAATATATTATTAACACATTTAAGTTTATTAGAAATATAATGTTGATAAAAGTAATATTTTAATAAGAATAAGCATGCTCTTCATTTTTTAAAAAAAAATGCTATAAAAACGGCTATTGTTGAATTCTAAAAAGCTTTTTGATAGCTTTTAAAATATGGATGTAACAGTATCTGTGTGTGTAAAAAATAGCTCTATCTTAAGTGATGAGTTTGAAACATCTAAGCTAAATTGAATATTTTCACGAATCTCACTATAATGTTTATGCCATCATCAACTTGTTAGATGCATTCAAATCATATAAACTTCTAAAATACAAAAATAATGGCAAATTTAGACAAGTAAATGAATAAATGCAAAAGATTATGCTAAAAACATCAAAATATTAAATTCATTATTAAAATTCAAGTAAAAGACATATTATTAAAGAAGAAAATAATATTCTGTTCAGTTATTTACTGTGAATCAAACAGTTATTAGCTGAATAGAATATTATCTTTTATTTATTGAATCTACCGTAAAAAATATTTAGTTGTTTCTATAAAATGAAATCATTAATGTTTAAAAAAATATAAATCTATACATATTGAACTTTTCTCACAACTGTTATAACACATAAACCTCTGAATATTAATTACAAATAATCAAAATGTCTAACTTCATGCATTAAATGTTAAAATATACTACATCTGTGTGACACTTTTCACCGAAATATTTGTGTTATTTTTAGAGAACCAATATATTTTATTAAATACTCTCCAATTTAATATTTCTATTCAATGTAAATTTTCCTCTTATAAGAAAACGTACAAAACACGAGATGTGAGTCTTGCAAAAGAAAAAGGTTTTAAATTCCATTATTCATAATTACGTATTCTTTCTTCCAGAATATCTGCAGAATACCTTATTTCGTTTCATCAAAAATGGTCTAAACGATATTGTTAATACATTTTTAAGTAATTATTATTTCAGATGCTACGTAAGGAAAGGAAATTTACAGGACCTGAAACAAAATAATGTCTCCTTTATTAAAATGAAGCTTAAAACTTTTTTCCATTCTTTTGATGTGAAAAATGACTTCATACATATTTAAATATTCCATTTTGATGTGTTTTATCTTTATGCCTATTTAAAGGGAAAATTCGGCATGTTTTATTATTGTATCCATGTTAAATCTGAATGAGTTTTTTGAATGTTTTTACTAGAAATATTTTCACACAGAATAAACTAGTGAAAAATTCAAAATTGAAAGAAATTCTATGAGAGAAAACGTCGGTACAAAAATAATGCAACAGTTTTATAATTCATTAGAATGAATCACTTTTATAAGAATTACAAATAAATTTGTCAACAATACTTCTTGCACAATTTTATTGTAATTTAAGTTGAAAACACTTTTGAAATGTGAGCAAAAAGCAAAAGCATCTTATAGAATGAAATTATTACTAAATTTTTTAACTTTATTAATTTAAATAATATAAATATATATATATATATATATATATATATATATATATATATATATATATACGGTTATTTTGTGGTCTGACGCATATAAACGTTTAGTTACATTTGTTCCTTAAGAATTGCTCTTTGTACCTTTTTATAATTTTTATTTAGTTGCTTTTAAATAACAATATTCGTCTGAAAACTAAGTTAATTAGCTTTTAATTTCTTCATATTAAATAAGGAATTCTAAATGGTTGTAATTCTAAACTGTACACGAAGGCGTTTCATAAATTACCTGTTTTTGACGACACATCGCATTGCTAAAATAAGTTGGTGTTTCTATTAAACGACACACACAAAATTCCTGCTGATTTGTAGGTCAGTTTTGATTGGGCAGTGATTTGCTGCCAATTGAAGATTTGATGGCTGCCGCTTCAAACTGTCATCTTCGATTATAGCTGGATTCGTCATTTTTCACCAAACACAAAGCAACTATTTAAACAATGAATCGATATTAGTGAATCTGCTTCAAAAAAGACGAAGATGGCTGAAAAAGGTATGACGACGATATTTTAGGATACGAAGATAATCATACTCTTAAAAAGCTTCTCAGAAAAATGAAAAACTACCATTGGATAATAATACACAATGAGGGTTTTCCATCCCTGTATAATAACCAACTTTCCCCCCATCCCTACTTTCTTATACATTAGTAACACGGGTACTTTTTGTACCACGACATTGCTTTTAATATAGTTTGTTTGTTAAAATCCGTTTCTTTTCACTAAAAAAACTCTCAAATTATTCTGGTTCCATATCGAAGAAACAACGAAATGTCAACATTGAATAAGCATAGATATTGCTATTCGTTCACAAAGTTTCTAAACTGATTTGGTTATAATTTTCTCGTTATTATTTCCCTCAAAATGCGTAACATAAAATTGATTCCGAAGGATCCACAGACTAATTACGTGTGTTTGTACATTTAATTAAATATTACATCCGAAGCAATATGTTCTCGCGAGTTGTTAAACTCATAATTTATTGCATTATTACGTTTCTCCTAAGCAAATCCGAATAACTTTCCCTAACTTTATGTTGGAAAGAAAATTTTATTGCACTAGATGGATTCAAAGGGCGCGTTTTCGAACTCATTAAATGAATTCACGAAAGCTCTTACCTGCTCTTCGAATTTCCACGAAACATGGTACAGAAATTTTAAATTAAAATGAAGATGTCGTAAAGAAACCATAGAAATTTTATCGAGACGAGAAAGTGAGACAAAACGGAGATGCTAAATGAAATTAAAAATGAAGTAACAATTAAAGTGTGTATGGTGTTAGTTAAATCGATTACAGCGCTCCTATAAAATAAATGTATCTTATTTAAGAACAAACTATGTGTTATAATCAGTTTTTTTTAACTATTTCCACATTCGCAATGTTCATTGTGTTTAAAGCTATTATGAATACTATAAATAAACTATTACAAATTACATATCAGCTTATGATGAAAGGATGAAGTTATTAAAGTAACTATTTTATTTCTTTAAAATAACATCAAAACAAAATATTTAATAAAACTATATGAAACTTGATGAAAGAATAATGAAATGTCAAGAAAAATGTTAGAACTCACGAAGAAAAACAATATCTAACTTGTCATGTAATGTTTTTTTTTTTGTTGCGATTGCTAATTTGTGCCACAGTAAGTTAATAAAATTTGGTCACGAATTAAATAGTCTAAATAATCACAAAATCAAATCCTTACCTTATTTTTTTGTTCTTACTGTTATGTTTATCAAAACCTAAGATGCATATCACGATAATAGAAATTTTTTTTGAAGCGTCTGCTACAAAAGATAATCAGAAATTTCTTCTTAGCTAACTAGTTTTAAAGGTGGATCCGAGTCAAGACCTAATCCAACATCACATTACTGTTTTTTATTGGAGTAAACACACATTTAATCTTTCAATTAAAGTTGTCACATGTCTTTCGACTTCTCTTTCCCTTATTCCCCCAACTATTTCTTATCACCTATTGAGCCTTTCGCAATGAGCATCTCGGTTTCCTAACCACTTTCTCTGGACGGCGCCCTAACAAGTTACTCTGTTTTGCGGAGACGAGCCATTCGCGCTGGCTAACTTTGGGAAATTTCACAAAAAATTTAATTTGCAATGAATGAATAATTGTTTAATAAATAAAATATTAACAAATAAAATTTAATAACGAATAAATAATTTGAACAAATAAATGATACACTAATTAAATATAAATTGAATAAAAAAGTAATAGACAAAGAAGTAATTAATAAATGGAATAAATTAATAATAAATAATAAATTGCATAAATTGATAATAAATAAATAAATGATAAATTGCATAAATTGATAATAAATAAATAAAGGATAAATTGCATAAATTGATAAGTAAATAAATAATAATAAATTGAATTAGTTTCTAATAAATAAATAAACAATAATAAATGAAATAAGCTTATTAATAAATTAATCAATAATAAAATGAATAAATTTATAATAAGTAAAATGAATAAATAAAAACTTAATTCGCATAAATTAATTTTATTTAATTGGTCTTTTCACATGTGGTACACCCGGTCACAGAATTAATTTAACAAGTGGTTCATATATCACACACGCTGCAGTGCGGTAACGCTTGCAGCAGATGGATTTATGACGCATCCATCACTAAAGGACTGATTACATCTTATTCACTACACTTCAGTTTATATATAGCAAAAAATTAATTGCATTTTTCACTAGTCGAAGATCTCAAATTACGCAACGATTTAAATAATTTTTTAAGGCTAATTGAAAGGAAAGCTTGAGAATTTCGTAACAAACCGGTTATGGCAAAACTCACAGCGACCACAGAATAACCAAGGAACAAATGCAAAACGGTGGTTAGGGCGTGGGCACTTTTTAACATATATGGAAAAAATAACAGTCTACTTAGAATGATCACCGACTGAAGTTGGTTTGGACAGTATCACCCACAAAAACGTGGCCGCCATTGTCTAAGTACTACTGACGCAGTATGTCACGCCAACTATACGGATCGATATCAGAAACTCGTCGTCTCTAGCAGAAAGTGCATGAACCTAGTACCGAGAAGAGATAGCACCGATGTGGTCAGTACAGATTTAAATCGACATTATCTTGTGTGGGTGATTCCGTCTAGAACTTAACTACACGTAAATACTAAATTATCGCTAGCTTGTAGCACGTGTGAGAGTGTATGTTTTTTTAAGAACAATTTTATATTAATAATTCAACATTGTTAGCTGGCATCGCCTATTATTCGCTTTTAGTGCATGCCGGTTTCTTTGCGTATTAGCCTCCAACTAACCTTTAGGGACTTTCCTAAAATGTTATTTGATTTTAGAACCCCTTTTTATGAATGAACCGTGACTTATATTAATCAGATGAAAGACTAAAGTGTAGGAAACAAGATTGATGTGATAACATTTATAGACTATGAATAATTTAATAAGAAGATTAGTAGGAAGAGTGAGAGACAGGAAGAGGATCTGTAGTACAAGCACATAAAGAGAGAAAGAGAGAGAGAGAAAGATTCGACTATAGCTGATACTGAAGATGGATTCTATCCCGATTCAAACCCGGGCAGAGACGAGCTAGAATGCGAAAATATTGGACAGTGGCTAAATAGTGTTAAGCGCGAATCTACTCGACGATGAGTACCGTTTTACAATTATTAAACCACCTATCAATGTAAAATTTAGTATCCATCATCTTTAAATGTAATTAATATATCATATGTGATGTAATTTCTAGGAAATAAATAGTCTCCACATGTATAAAAATGAATGCTATTGCGTTCACATCAAGTGTAGAGCGCAATTTATGTTTTGTACCATTTAAAGGAAATTTCTGATTTCACAAACAGAAACCAAAATAAAATGTAAATTATAATTGAATAAGATAATTTCATTTTAACATTTACTAACTTACTTTTCCGTTACTTTCTTGTAAAAGTAGAACTATTCAAAACGAATGTTAATTAGCTTGATGTAATTGTACTTCCAAACTCTAGGCTCCACAGAAGCAATTATTATCATGAAATGGAAATACCTCCTAAATTTCCTGGTGTATTTTTATTTTCACAAGCAAAACATTCTTAAATACAAAAACGTTGCCAATGTTAATAACAAAAAGAATAAAAACAGACGATTCTGCCATAAGAATAAATTATTAACTTAAATATTTAAATAATAGCAAATAATAAATTATTAAAGTAGAGAATAATATTCTGTCAGGATATTAAAATAAAAGAAGTCGATAAAACATTAAATTAAATAAATATAACTTAGCAATGAAAACATATCTCTTAAGCAGACTAAATGTAATTATTATAAACATAACGTGTCATAATATCGATTTTTTTTAACCTTACGCCATGTATCTTTTATTTTTATGCCCTCGCATTTTTTACGATGCCGATTTCTCAAAACAACAGCATATTTACACATATTAAAATGATGAAGAAAATCAACCGAAACGGGAGGCTCTGCATTCATCTTGATCTCATGCACCTACAAATTCAAATCACAAAATAGTTAGCAAGTTAAAAAAGTATTAGTCAAAAAGAGAAAACTCCATCAGAAGAAAGTTAAACCTAAAGAATTGGAAAAGTCTAGATATCGGAAAAAAGGAAGATCCACAAGGGAAGAAAGGTAAGAAAAGGAAGATTATAGAGAACTCGTCATTTGAGGACGAGATAGAAGACTGCAGGTATTCAGCTGATGATGAAGATGGTGGTAAAGCATGCTTGCAACATGACCATTTGTGTCTGATATGCTAGCTACAAAACGATTTTTATTTTGCATCATTTTGAAAAAATTGTGTGCTGATTTGACCTTCGTAGCGAACACAAATTTGTCTATGAACTAAGCATGATACAGGTTCGAGCAATTTAACATTTCACATCAGATAAAATTACATTTCTGTTTACAAATTTCTCAGTTTTACTTCTATAAGTTTGAAAATTGACAGAAAAATTAAAATAAGTTAAAAATGAAATATCGTTTGGGTATCATCTTTTCTGGGTATCTAGTTTTACCCGCTCCTACCTCAAAATATGCATTCTTAGTGTTTAGTACCTAACCGCAGTTAGTGATCAATTTTATTGGTAAATTTGATCAAACCTATAACATTTTTCAACAGCTGTTTGGTATATGATTATTACTTTGTCTTTATTTGCTTCTGTTTTAGTTAAAGGATGAAATTATTCTTTAACTAAATTGTGGTACGCGATACCCTGTGATGTATTTAATTTAAACTGAAAAAATGATAGATAAGTATATATTGTCAAAACTTGTAAGCAAATTTTATTATTTAGACAATTAAAGTTGAATGAAAGAAGTAAGAAAATATTTGGCAACATCAGATAATATTTTTAAAGAACTTTATATGGCAACCGACGGTAGAAAAGATTTTTAGTTTTTTTTTATGTAAAAACGACGTAAGAATTCATCTTCAAAATTTTTGTATTTATTTATATTCGGAAATGTCTGTTGAAAATATAAATGCGATGTCTAAAAAAAAACGTCATACTTCTTCATATGATGTCTGTACCACAAGTATACTCTCATTCCCTTACATATTTTTACACTATTTATTATAGTCGTAAAAATATATTCGCCAACTTCCTTCATCAAGAACATCATCAAAAAGAAAAACAAAAAAAAAAAAAAAACTCGTAGTAGTTTCGCACTAGATGCCAACCGTCATAACATTAATAACAAAAATATTCTTGTAAGGCTGTCCTAATTATCAACAATCATATCCTACATGCAGAAAAGACTGTTCATTTCCTGGAAAACAACTCCCCCAAATCTAGTAATGAGTACATATTTTTAAACTATTCATTATCATCGTAAAAATACGTTCGTCAACCTCTTCTCGACGGAATACATTAAACGCAACAGAAAATGATAAATGTCTTTCCATTAATTAATCTGACAGCGGTTGCATTCAATTAATCCCGAGAGAAAACGAGATTTTTACCTCCAAAGTCAATTACGTCGTGAATTTTTAAAATTGTCCATTTATTATCGCGTTTGAAATTCTTGGCGGAGAATATCTCGAGGACTACGAGAGAAAACACTCAACGGAAAGATAAGTGCATTAATTTTTAGAGATATCCTTAAAAATTTCTCCGCCTCATTAATTTGTTTACCGTACCAAAGACTCGTAATTCAATTTAAATTCAAAAATGATGTCAAATAGAAGTAACGCATTTGTACTTAATTATCTCTCTAGCAATTTAAGCAGTACTTCCGCAGAGAGCATGTTAAATAAATTGGTTAGAAAAAACCCTTTTAAAGGTTTCTTAATTTCATTTGCGTACATAATTAATAATGGGTTGAAAAAAGTATCTGAAAATTCATTTAGTTTCCTCGAATAAGGAACAATATGGTAATCAAAAAACTTCATTTATGACAAGTGATTCTTCTTAGGTAAATATTTCACTAAAATAATTGAAATAATTTCCTCTTTACCAAATAAGATATCAATTAATTGTATCAAAGCGTTCATTTATAACCAACTAGTTAGAGTAAATGTGTGCGATGATGAAGTTTAAAGGCGCTAAAACTACAAATTGTTACACTGCGCCAAACCAGGTGTAAATGTATTGTAGACGTTTGGAAAAAGGGGAAAACATAAATTGGTTGACAAGAAGAAGGGTCGAAAATAGAGAAGGATTTCTAGGGTATACCATGAGTGAGTACCCGTGTTTACCAAAGTCAGTAAACTCAAAAGGAAAACAAAAGATGACTTGGGTGCCTCAGAGGAATCATGACCCCAAAGCACCACGGAAAACATGACCCTAAGGTATCCTAGTGCATCCCTAGCCCTTAGGTGCTTGCATTCTAAAGAATGGAAGTCCATGAGGGCTAAATAGAGTAAAAGTAAAACTCAGTTTTCAGCTAGCATTGATAGACCGTGACATCAGGTGAGTAATTATGCATGGCGGAGTAGTAATCTCTTTTACTGGAAGACTGAAAAGCTAAAAAGCTCATTTCCTCCTTGTGTCGTTAAAAAATTGTATGAAATCCCCTTACTGATATTTACCGCATTTCTATTTTTAAAAGAGGTTCAAATGTTAATTTTTTCCGTATGAATACCGTGTCGTTTGGATTTATAGATTTATGGATGTAATGATTTAAAAACAAAAATAAATTAGAATTTGATGCTTTTCAAAAGTTCTTTCAAATTTGGTAAAAAAAAAAAAAGAATATTATTGGTCTTACACCTGAAGCAAATATAATCTTAAAAAAACTAGAGTCTATCAAATGGTGCAAGAATTACAATCCTAAAACGTTTTGTTCCAGAACTAGACCACAAAATACTAAGACCCACTTCAATTTTGAATGAAAAAAAGTCTAAAGCAGATTCAGAAAATTTTGCTTCAAAGCGCACATCTACACCCATTGTTTTAGTTAACTGAATTTGTACTACTTGGACTTTCAGTCATTGCAATACGCCATTCACGTAGCTATATACATAAACACTTCATTTTATTTTTATAGATAACATAATAAATTAGTTAAAAGAGAGAGTATTTCATCAAATGTAATAATGCGGTAAATATTTAAAAGATTTCACTGGGCAACGTCTTGATCTATCTCTAAGACCTTAAGCTTAGTCGGAAAATGAAATGACTATTTAAACCAATTTATTCAGTATATAGTTACCATCATTTCAAGAAGACGACCTAACAAACTGATTATCTTTTTTTGCTTTGTTCTATAAATTTTATTTTTTCCTTTTGCTTAAATCGGGGTTTTTAACCAATATTTTTGCAAAATTTTTTCTGCCTTGATCTGAATGTTTAAGAGTAGTAGGATGTGAAGGAGAATATAAAACACCGATTTTCAAACTTTCTTTTTTTACTTTTATTATTTTATAGTCAACTAATTTATTACACTATAAAAAGGATTTCTTAGTCAAAAAGTGTTTCTTTCCCTTTGAGTTGAATATGGATATGATTTTCAAGATATTTGTATTTAGGTACCATTTGTAAAAATAATATTCCCTAAATATACAAAACATTTCGTTCCTCATGTATAAAACAGTTCAAAAATTTGTGAATCAATTTTTATAGTAATATTACTATACATTGACTTTGAAAATATCTTAGAATTATATAATTTTGGAAATTTTAATTTGTTTTTTTTGTATGAAAAATTATTTCTTAAACTTTTGGTATTACTTAAAGAAAAATATTTTTGGTTCACTATATGCATAAGTACCTTTTACAGAACCATCAAAAATTTGGAACCATACTGTGTAATAGTTTCTTTGAAATGTATCTAAATGCAAATGTATCACACAAATCATGTATATATTAATTTAAAAGGGTAAAAAAAACTTCTTTTACAAACAAAATTACATTTATAGTTCCATATAATGAATAAATATCTTTTGTAGGCACGCACAAAAAATATCTAAACTCTACCAATGATGTGAAAAAGTATATATCACACAAACAAGGAGTCTCAAATACCATAATTCATGATTCCTCGCATGTCCTGGTACTCTTAATATATGAGGAATCTCGTTAACTTCTACTCTTAATACATGAGGAATCTCGTTAAGTTCTAATTCTTACTAAGAAATAGCCAAGATAACTGAATAAATTGTATTCCATATAATAATTCACACTAATGTATATAATAGTGTAAGTTACAGCTATTCGTGTTGATTGATTAGGATTCAAGAAAACGTAGATTGAAATGATCTGCAATATGTAGAAGAAAAAGTTCAATCTACAATGGCAATCTTCAAAAGATCTAGAAAGCCTGGTAGAAATGTAAAGCTCTGGATCAATATTATGCAAAGAATTCTTGAAAATAATAAATAAAAATTTAGTTTCCATTTCGAGATTATATTTTAGTAATAATTAAAACTTTATGATACTGTAGGTTACTTCAATCTACAACTATCTGAAACCAAACAAATCAGCCTGAACACGTATAATTTAGCATCATGTAAATGAGGATCATTTAATATGTAGAATAAATTTTACCTGGATATCTCAATTGTTTCTTGGGAATAATTTAAACGTCTCGATATCCTCTCGTATCATGTAGTTTAATATGAAACTCCGGAATTCTTATCATTCACTAAATGATTGCTGAAAAGGTTTGGTGTAAGTTTAAAAGTTATAGTTTTGCCTTCGAGGTAACGATATCAAGAACACAGGAAAGCTTAGATTCATGAAATGAGTTCCACATGAAGTGAAATGCCACCAGCAAATGCCGCGAATATTTGATATTTGCAGTAAGAGACAATAGATTTCTTGATCTGAGAATTGTAACTTGCGACCTCGGACAATAGAATACAATCGGAACAGTGGATTAGCCGTGGTTAATATGAAGGACATACAGTGAAACCATATGCACATAGCCAAACGATTATGGTGACTGTATTGTGCCTGTAAGGGGTATAGTCTTTTATTCATTTGCAAGGCCTAATCTTATTGGCATGAAATTAAGGAATTGTACAGAACATTTTCCTATTACTGCAATATATACAACATTTATTATTCCCAGTTTAATGCAATTAAGGGAAAGATAAATGTTATTAATATTTATTTGTAAAATTTTAATTTTAAAATGCCTAAATAAATAAAATAAACTTCACAAAACATATTTAATTATTATTTACTACCTTTTCGTTTTGTGTGTAACACACTTTAAATGCATGTAATGTTACACATTCCTCTTGGAACTTATTTCTCTCCAGAATTGTCTAGATTTTCCTTTCATCAATTTTCAAATTACACACACGTAAGTTAAAACACAAAAACATAAACATATTCCTCTTGTTCTTGTTATAGATCTGAGTATTTTTAATCATTATGCAAAATATTTCATGATACCCATACTGCTTTCTAAATACCGCCAAACTGACAAAATTGGATGAGTAGGTATCATCTAAACGTTAAGGAATGCAGCATAACATAAGCGAACGAACTCGGTTCATCTACGCGGATTCGGGAAAGATTTCGCTACGCGAGTAGGGGCCATACGAACCATTTTGGTCGAAATTATTTTTGCGAGCTGAACTCAACAGTGTTTATTATGATGCACTGTTTGAGTGCTTGCTGGGTTTGTTCTTAAATATCAAAGGATTAAAGAACAGATATGGACCCATATTTTTCAATAATGATGCATGGTCCCATACGGTGTAAGCAACCGTAAAAAAGCTTAAAGAATTAAGTTACGACATCCTGCAGCATACACTTTGCTCACCTGATCTCTCCCCATTGGACTGCCATTCTTCTTATTTAATGTGGAATACAACAAACGAAATAAGATCTTTCGTAATTGGTCTGAATTCGAAACGTCTTTTATAGACTTTGGTGTTCCAAAGCCCCCACCCATTTTGTGATAGATGATTTAATTTAATGGAAATGCGATGACAAGTGTTTGTGATGGTAGGGAATAATAATACATATTTTGATAATTATAAAATGGTTATTTAAATTTAAAAATAAATTATTAATATTTTTTAAGAACCCGAGTTATCATATTACATATCCTAGTATGTGTATTTATGAACATTCGAGAATGGTTCAAAATGTAACTTACTTTGGAACGAGAAATGGGTGTAGAGTAACTCACTGTAATATTGTCCATCGATTGATTTTTCTTTTCTGTCAATTGCGCAAAAGTATGGCGCCCTTTCCTCCCCAAAAAATTGTCGTCCTAACTTTGTTGTTGTTAATCCTGGATGATAGAGCTAATATGCAAGACTATATTCATGAGCCCCCAAAACACTCAAAAAGTCAAACATAAGAAGGGAACACTCAGTCAAGTCTTCTCTGGAAAATCCTAAGCAGAAAGGAAAGTGTTTAGGGGAGCATTATTCAGAGTTACAATTTCTACATACGGAGGAAATATTGCTCTCCTGTCAAATTTGAGGCACCTTAAGTGTCTGTTTAGAAATCCTGATATTGCAGTCTCCGGGACACGATCACACTAAAAAAAGTTGGCTCTACACGGTCTCTTGCTACAGTACTAGTCATATTCCGGTGAAAAACGTTATGAAAAGTCGATAGAAGATTTATTTTTTAAACAAGTCTCCAGAAATGATAAAGTGATAGAGGTCAAATCCATCGAAATGCCCTCTTTAGATAAGGTATCAGCCACTTCAGTCATAACTTTGCTGTTCGATTAGACCATATTTACCTTCTTTGGTGCAAATTCACATACAGAAATTTATTGTTTTTATTCTTTTATTGTTTCTGGTACATAATAGGGGATACAAATCCCATTGCGGTGACAACTCGCAGTGGTAAAAATTAAATTCTGATTGGGCTGAAAATTTTTAACTTAAACACCTCTTTCAAATTCTTGGAGTATTTAAAAGCACTGAGGAAACCTTATGGTTAGACGAGTCAAGGCAGGTAACACATAAGTTACTTTTTCAGCTGAAAATGGCCAGGGGATCTAAATGGTCAGCGTAGCGAATTCGAGGCCGTTGTTATTTGATACGATTCGTGGGTTAGAGTATTAATTCCATTAAAGATCAATCGCATATTGGAGCTGATGCCCATAAAATCAATCTGAGCTCAAATTCCTTACATGACACGATGCGGATATTTGAAGAGCAGGGCTAGAGTATCGTTCTCATCTGTTAGCTGTGGTTCAGAATGATGAGATCCATTTTTAATACCCTCTCGGGACACCAGTTTGATAGCTTGAAACCTTTTGGAGAGATCTATCATCTTAGGTTATTGATAATAGCCCTTATATAACCTTTTAATGCAGTGTTAATTAACAATCAGTCAACCAAATGAAAAGCCTATAAAATTGATGGTTGTTGATTTAGAGCGTTTAAAGCAATGAAAAACGCAGAAGAGAGGAGATACTCAATACTTCAGTCTATAGCAAAATAGTCATAACTACTGTACAAAGTTGTTTAATCAAAGTCAGTTTAAACGATTATGCAATGCGTAGTACCTATAACCGTATAAACGACTAGGAACATACTCTTTTCACCTTCAGAAAATACACGTTCTTTAAAAAATAACCTCTGTAATATACACAAGATAGACCTAAAGTATAATTTCACTTTCAGAGAGCTTTTATAAATATCAGTAGCTGATAAACATGTGTTCAGAGCATTGTTGCAGAAGACGGAATATTTTGATTTTGTTTTACAAGAACATTTTGAAGGAGATACCCAGTCTTTGATGCTTATATCTCACAAAAATAGCCATTCCATCAATGAATGCAATCAAAATAAAGTACATTTGCATAACAATGATGTATTCTTTCTTTCTTTTTTTATTAATACGAAATGCTTTCTCTTGAAGAGGCATTAAAAGTAAAATTTTGGAAACCTCCGTGTTTGAATTGTATAATATGAAAATCTCTCCTAATGGATGAAGCGGGACTTATGTAGATCATATGGAAATTATTAAAAATAAGTGAATAGGTTTGATGAATTACATTTATATTAACTGCGAAGAATTTCACATGGTAATTAGAGAATTAGAAGTTTGTGGTTAATATAGTGAGGTTAAGCTATCAAAAGGAAATTAGTATCAGACCTACATTGAGTAAAGAGCTTTCGGAGCTACAGAAGATTAAAGAGTCAAACCCTCAGCTATAAATCGTCCAAGAATTATAACCTGAATGATTCAATCAGATACGAAAATTAATGTAATAAACGTTAGAATAGACGTGTTTAGAAAATTTTCCCACCGAAAGAGTAGTAAATAGAATGAACTTTATAAAATCCTAATTTGAATAAAACCAAATTGGTTATAATCAGTGTTGGACTTTCTCTTCATTTGAAATAATTTGTAATTTTAGGATACTCCAAATAGGCTTAGTAGTGGCAGGAGAAGGAAGTAATAAAAGCGTTACAAATTTTGTAAATATGTCTTCTCTGTCAAGTCAATAAAATTCACAAGGTCATCGGGAGAGGACTGGACAGAATTACAAAGAATCTCCCGAAAGTCATTGCAGATCATCTCATCACGGAGAAGGGGCATCCCTGCGTGAAATGTCTCTTGTATATCGGGAGAGTACACTCTTGGTTGGACCAACCAAGGCGTGAAGGCCCTTCCATTATGCCCACCAACAGGTGATTGCGATCTCGTAATTTTTAGTCTCAGTCAAATGACTAGGACGACACCTGAACTGGTACCTTTTGCTCCAAACTTCCACACTATGTAAAAGGTGGACTTGGAATTATATTTAATGAGATTAGATCTGCTACATGGTAGATCTTTAGAGGCATCAAGGCCGGAACCCACGACTCGAAAACTGTTTGTCGAGTGTCAGTAATCATGACCACTAGACTGTCTCGACCACTTAGCAAGAGGTGAGGGAACCAAAACAGTATTCTGTTTTAGGGTAGTCCAGAATTTTCTATCTTCAAAAGCAGTACTCCTTTTCCTTCGACCTAGAGACATTCTTCTACAGTAAATCATAAAATTCTTATATCAAAGCTTATTTGTTCTGTTTCGGCTGGTGATGTTTTTCCCGATGCATCGAGGAATGTTTTTCTACTCCGTAGAAGAGA
The DNA here is from genome assembly GCA_019974015.1 of Nephila pilipes. Classification (NCBI taxonomy): domain Eukaryota; kingdom Metazoa; phylum Arthropoda; class Arachnida; order Araneae; family Nephilidae; genus Nephila; species Nephila pilipes. The sequence goes on from BMAW01103144.1 coordinate 80,888, forward strand.
GGAGTATTGACATTGAGTCCTATATCTTTTACAGTGCTTTTTTCAACAAGGCTAAAAGGGATTCCCCATCGAGATAGTTATTTAGACGTTTTAACAATTGTCGTCCTTGTTGAAGAGAGTCACTGCCTACCCTCTTCCAAGTCATCAGGATAGTAGGAAGAGGAATATTTTGAGCGATATTTGTAGGAACAGTAGCTTTTCCAATAATTGCTGCTATTTATATACATCCCCTCCCTGTTGTATATCTTTTCGCCTTGAACAGTTTCAAATTGACGTCATCGGCTGTCTCGAGTTGAAATGGCAGATCTATTTGAAGAGGGTGTGCTGCCGGTATATAACTAGTTGTGATTTATGTAATATTGTTTTAGGCACACAAAGGCGAGATTTTGCATCATGGGACATGCAATAATTGGTTCTAGTCTGTTATGCCCTGGGTCACCACACCACTTTGGATTTTGATGAGTTTCCTGCTCCATTGGGGGATGTCTATTTACCCCCATGGTGTGGAAGAAGGATTGTCCTTGATTACCAGCGGCTAGCCCTTGACCATTGGATCCGAAAAAAACCTAATCTTGTCGCTTTTGCACTGCTCTTATCAATTAGGCCTAAAGAGATTCCAACTCAGGTTAATTATTACGACATTATAAAATGCGTTATCATTGTTAACGAGACCATTCACGTTTTTTCAATAAGATCAATGGACTCTTGCACAAAATGAGTATTATTCGAATGCAAGAAAAACCATTGACAGTGAAGTTTTTCCCCGAGGAAATTCAATTCCGCTATTTAGGGTAGCACTGGAAAACATATACTGAGAAAGATGAATAAACGTTCAAGTTACTTAGTTGTCTCTTCCATTTCTGGCTTTCTCCTTGTGTTAGCTGGTCGGGTTTTGACAGCTTTTATTTTTCCTTTGATTTTAACGATTTTAAAATGTTTTTAATAAAAGTATAATTTTTGTTAATTATGTGTGTTTAGTCATCAATTATGTGTCATTATTTGTTAATTATGTGTGTTTAGTCATCAATTATGTGTCATTATTTGTTAATTATGTTTGTTTATCATCTCAAAATTCACAGTTATGAAGTTTCTTTTCAAGTTAGTCTTTTCAATATTTAGTAATTGTTTATTTATTATATTAAGATGTGTATTTTTTTCTTTTGTGATAGCACGTGTATCAATACGCAGTGTTTGTATGTTCATTTCAATAGAAAAAGCTCCCTGTTTAACACGCGGTCTTTTTATGCCAAATCTTCAACAATTATAAATAAATAAATAATACCGATATATATCGTAACTAACATTAGTTTCAACTTTAAATTTAATCCAAGGAAATCTTGAAGAATATTTTTTTTCGATATTAAACGTAATTAGAATTCTTTTAATACACTACACATGAAATACAAGAATAAAGCAATTAATTGCTAATAATGAAAGTTTTTATCACTAAAAAGATCATTAAAATGTTAGAGTTATAATTAAAATAAAATAAAAATAATTTTCAAAAAGATTTGAAGAAAAAAAAGACATGGAGTTATTGACATATCTGAAAAAAATGTCGTATTCAATCTCGAAATGTGTTTTCACCTATGCTTTTCTATATCACTTGTTTTTCTCATTGGGACAAAAGTAATTGGTTAATCGAAAGATTATAATTTAATGTTAATAATTAACAAGTAATGTTTTTTAAGCCATTTTGGGAGTACCATGTCCCTATTAACATATTCAAACCAATTCTTTTCTGTTATTACCATCCTCCAAAAATATTTAGAAACAAAAACATTACTTATGTAGTAAACATATCTTGAGCAAGATACTACAATTTTTTTAGTAATTTATAGATTTAATTTTAAAATTCCTGGTACAAAGTTAAAAAGTAATGTTTTTATTTTATTTTATTATCATAGCAAAATCCAATGAAATCTTGTTTAGGAATCATCAAATAAATTTTATTTCTTTTCAAAGTTAATTTTTTCTTTGCTTTTCCCATTTCCTACGTATTTAGTATTTCTTGTTTTCTCCTAGATGGGTTCTTCAGCATTTTGTTTTCCTGATCAATAAGCATTTCTTTTGCGTGTGACGTTTTATCTCACTCCTCCAAATAATTCTCATAACAAGTTTATTCAAAATTACTACTCTTAGGTATATATAACGTTACCTAACCACAAACACTTTCTGAAAAAGATATTAAAAATATCTACGCAAAACGTTTGGGGAATTATATAGTTTTTTTTGCCTTGAAAATAGTTTTAAATCCTTTGAATTAAATTTATTATTTTTACTTATTCTAAGGGTTGTTTGGTAAATTGTCATATATGTCTTATAATACCCTTTATGAGTATAACGTTCTTTCTCTATAAATTAATTTCATATCAATGACATTCATCCTAAGTTAATCTTGAAAATCAGTTCAATGTAAATTAATTATCCCATTACTATATATTTATTATTAATAATTAACGAACCTGAAAATACTTCTCTGCTGCTAAATTTTATTATAGACATATATGAATTAAATAAATACAATTGAAGTTCAAAGTATCAATTCTTTTAGTTAAGTAAAATGAAATAAATTGAATTGATGGGGTAATTACTTTTCTCTGTTTCATTCTTGTTTATATATATATTCATATATCTTCTGTATCAATTGAATTAAAAAGTCCCTGAAAATAAAAACTATAAATTAACTGGATTTGGGTATTATCTATGGAATTAATTATTTCTATGCCACTTTTTAATAGTAGCTGCTTCTTCAAGTTTTTCCAAAATATTTTGTGAAGTTTTACCGGATTATGTATTGTAACTGTCTGCTATAGTTCTGAATTTAATAATGTTTTTATGGAACTTTAGAGGCAGAAACAAACTTGGAAATTTATTGATACTAAACTGCATTTTTTTTATGAAAGGTGGCTAACCGATTAAAAATTTCTCTGTTTTCCCACATTGAAATAATAAAAAAGCATTATTTTCAAAATATTCATGCATCATTTTAAAGTAAAAAATATTTATAAATTATTGCAAA
>BMAW01103144.1:93909-166566 GCA_019974015.1 Nephila pilipes
GATCAATGGATGTGATGTATTTATCTCCCTCCTTTTTTTGTTAAATGACTTTGTGATGTTGAGCTATTCACAATTTTCTCTGCTCAAACCTTGGGGGCATTTGATTATTTGAATTGAGTATAGATGTAATTTTTCCGAACCAAAATGTGATTAGATTTTAAATAAAGAGAAGAAGTGAAGTGAGTTGAATTAAAGGTTGTGATGTATAAGAGAATTGGAATTGAAAGGAAAAAGAAGGGAGATATAGGATAATAAGTTGATAGATGTTGTGAATTCTACTGAATCATCGCAATTAATCGTTTGTGATCCATGATCAAAATAACAAGAGTCGAATCTGCTATAACCGAGGAATGAATGATTTGGTAAACTAAGACTTTATTATAACAATATAAACTAGGATTAATTGAATTAAGAGGAATTTAAGAGAGAGTGACCTTGAGTATTCTATGTTGCCAGTTAATAAACTGTTTTGTTCTATTCTTATGTATTTTCAATTGAAATGAGGAACTGATTGGCTATTTAATAAGATTTTAAAATTTCTAAAGAGTTAAATAAAACTTTAAGGAAATACATCGCAATCTTACAAATGTTTAGTGGAGTATTTTACACACATTATATGGTGATGTCCTATCTTTGTGACTAATTGTTTCATTGATTGTTTATTAACGTCGCACTTAGAAGCAACATGATGGCTATTGTCGATGGAACTCGAATTTTGAATCTTGGTCAAGTAATGATGACGAAACCTGACCTAGCAATTTTCTTTACAAGCTTCTACATCACGCCATCGGGAGAATTTAGTGTCACTAAAAGATTTAAAGCGCATCCACTCAGCTATATAGCGAGTTTTCTATAGCTCGAATCTATGACTCGATGAAACAACCCCAGCCACGAGTTTGCTGCCATTTCCACTATACTACCATGGATGCTGTTTGTTTGAGTCATTACTACTGAATAACGGTAAAACAGGGAAGAGACAATACAAAAAAATCTAACTGATATTTATCAGATGCTGAATTAGATCCGAAACTCAATTATTACGGATGTGGAAAATTGCCTTTTTTTGCGTCCTGATCAAAAGATTGCAAAAAAATAATTACTTGTTTGAATTATAATTACGGTAGTTCCGAGTTACGAAAGAAACATACTTTAATCTCGGCTACTGTATAATCATTTGATTTTTAGCATCGGGTGCTCATTTGCTCTATTTTCTGAGCTTAAGAACACATCCGATCTCGCAATCCAAACTTTATTTTTCATCTCTCTCTCCATCAGCATTTCTAATATTCCTGCTGCTGTTTATAAGACCCCTCTTTTTTTCTTGCTATCATATCACTCTTATTTACTAAGCTTCAATGTAAGATATCAGTTAATAAATATCGTGGTTCATTTACAAGACATGTTTCTCAAATCAAACAACGTTATATAGGGCACCCAAAGTCCAGTTGTAGAAAACCATGTGTGAGAAATCCCTTAAAATGTTATTATTTTGAAGGAATAGTGTATTGCCGCACTCTAAAAAAATGCAAGTTTCATTCACTAAACACTACTCGTACTCAGATATACAACTATCCTATATTAAACTAATTCTATCTAGTTTCCTTAAGTTGTCACACACTTTTATTCACCAATCAGCCTCTGTCAGAACTCGTCTTTTGAGATGGGACACAGCAACAATTCACAGAGCCTGACACTTTTTAGGGAAGTAACAATTTTGTTATAGTGGAGTTACCTACATTTAAACTACTCCTTGTGGATTAAAAATCGAAACTAAGCATCTTAATAAAAATACTATAATTTAATTATAAAATAAAGTATTTGAAGTATGGATTTTTAATTGAAACCCTTACAGATAAGATAAGAAATTCGAACTTCTAGTATATGTGTGTGGTTTTCTTTTTTCAAGAAAGATCATTTCAAATATTTTCATTGTGATAACTTTGAATAAATTAAAATAATTTTCAAAATAAAAAAAAATTCCTCTGATCGCTTAAATTCTGCAATAAAAAATAATATTTAAAAACTTAGTTATTTTGAAGCAGGGAAAGTGGTACTCTGAAGGCAAAAAAAAATGCAAAATTTATTTTGAGAATATTAAATACAACAAAGAAGGAAAATAAATGAAAACAAAGAAATCTTCATAATTACCAAAGGGCGCTAGATGGGTAAAAATAGTCCAGTTAGAACACAACTTAATGGATAGCAATGCCTACAATGCATTTATGAAGTTCTAGGTCTGTTAACACAGAGATCATGTAACCTAAAAATATTCTTACATTTGTTATCGAGCTTCTACATTGTCTCCTCACAATTCAATACAATGTAAACGCGCGCCTCTTTTGGAAAACCTCCAATCAAACACTATTGAGTTCCAATGTCATTACCACTTCAGTCTTCTTTATCAACTCTTTATCTTCGAATTAAAATCGAGAATAAATTACTCCTGGGGACAGACCTGTTGTGTTTAGAGGGTAAATGACGAACACTTGTCACGAATCAACTAACAACTTAACTCGTCACGAAAATGTGCTGTGCAAGGAGGAATTAAAAGATGGTTTATTGTTGTGTAAGAAGCACAGCCTTACACGCCGCAAATTGTTTTAAAAGCGATCCAAAACCTCTCCGTAGAATGCCCAAGTCACGGTGAAAATTTACGATGAAATTTTGTTACGCATGCTCAAAACTCTTCGTGTCCGCGGTAGGCTAGTGGCTATGGTCGTGGACTCGCGGGTGGCGTTTTTTGTAGAATTGAGTGTTTGAGCCTTGATGTCACTAAGACCCACCGAGTAGCCTGGGTTGATGCAATTTAAATGTCAGGATCCAAAGTCCTCTCCATTGCGTGGTGTAGATGTTAGAAGAGGGAGGGGCCGTATCATGTATCGTTCTTATCATCGGACCGATATTCAAAATTACGAGGTCCGTCATTAAAAGCCCTCATGTTACTTCTAGTACGAAGTTAATAAAACCGATCCAATTCATTCAAAACTTTCATCATTTCGACTCGAATATGGAACGACCTGATCTCTCATCGTCTTCGGTCGAGTCTCTTCCAGCTTTAAACCTCGAAAACCGCACAAACTACTTGGGAACTGCACATGGTATCGGATTGAAGAATTTCGTACTTTTTTCTGTCCAACTTTCCCAATTTAAAACAAAATTTGATGTTCATTGCTGTATTTTGTTTCGATGACAGTGACTCACACACACGCTTCATTCAAAGGCATGCTGCCAAGTCGTAATCGTCTGAAAAAGCATGCAACCACTTGATAAGTGTAGATGAAGGTCATTGCTGCATCATTCCATCGATTTCGAAGAGATAGCACCATTTGTACTTCTTTCAAGCGGATGTCTTGAAACTTCTTGAATGTACTGTATACAAACACTTGTACAGAATTTTTTTTTCAGCTCTTGGAATATATTACTAGATGACAAAGCTTTAAATGTATATGCATTCAAAGTGGTAATTTAATTTTAGTAGTAAACAGGGAAAGAAAAGCACTTGGCCTAATATAAACACATTTTACTTTAATTTTAAGTATATATATATATATAAGATAAAGCAATGAATTTATCATTAAAAAACATAAAAGTAAGAGAACAATTAAAATCCAAAATCAACAAATACACACACACACACACACACACACACATATATATATTATTTTGCGTTATATAATACATGTAACATTTAACCTATAAACATGCACAAAGAAACATAAAGCTCATTTTTACAAGGAATGTCCTAGCTTTTGTCAACTTAATATAAGAATTTGCAAAATTTTTATTTCAATCTCTTTCTGATAAGAAAGCAATTCTGACTCAGTAACTTAATTTTTGTTATAGGCCTAATGATATATCTCCTAACTCAATTTACAAATTAAACACATACAAATTGGTATATTTGTCATTTTTTGTTCTTACACTACTAACTTATAAATATTGTATGTGGCCTCGGTAACCTAGAGATCATGGACGAGAACTTGCGGGTGTCGTTGTTTTCGTCGAGTCGTGTGTGAGAACTTTGATGCCACTGGGGTTGATACACATTAAATCTGATCGAGGTTCCAAGTATTCCCGTAAGCGTAGTGTGGAAGTACGATACCGAATAGCCTTTTAAAATATCTCTGTATTTAAATCTCAAATAAAATTCCGATAAACGTTCTTTTTGTCACAACTGATTAAGTGTCTCGCCGACATTCTAAAAATAGAAATAAATTCGATTTTGTAAGAGATAATAGCAATATATATTGACAAATGCAATATTTTTCTATAAAGATATTCAAAATATTATTAGCTATACAGAAATTAATGCAGGAAGATTTTATTACATTAACTTATAAAAAAAATGGGCGAATTAGAATATTATAGAAATTTTTCACAAACATGAAATAAGAAATACTTTTTTTTTAGTCTGTAACAAATTTCTTAAATACATATAATTTCGTAGTAATGCTCTTAGCTTTAACCTCATTTCGTGTTTGCTACTTTTGATTGATAATTCCAGAGAAAAAATGATGAGAGAGGGAGAGAAAGACAATTAAACACTAAGAGATAAGAATTTGAAACATGTATTTTCAGTCGCATTTCATTATAATAAAAATTGTTTCCGATTAAACAACATTTTTTAAATACTGTAAGGATCCAAAGAATTTAAAATATAATATGAAATGAGTCAAGAGGACTAAAACTTGAAAGATGCTTTCAACAGCATTTAACTACGATAAATGTGTTTCCATGTAAACAACATTTAATTACCGTATACACCTTAAAAAACGTAAATTCGAAATGAAAAGATGATATAAAACTCTAAAACATAAACTGCTTTCAACAGTATTTAATTATGATAAAAAAAAATTCTTTAGGTATGATATCATCTAAAATCCCAGTATTCCCTAAACATTAAAAAAAAGAACGAAAAGCGTATGATTAGATATGGTCTTCCTAAACAGATCAAGACTTCCTAAATCAGAACTTTCTCAATTGAGGAATTATCGTTTGACACGAACGTCACAAACGATAATTTCCACCTTCTCCAAAATCAGTAAAACGTCGCATTAAAACTTCTCCAGTTTTTCCTTCCACTTCCAAAAATACCTTTTCGAACAATCTCTCCCACTCCTCACCCTGAGCATGCGCACTCTGGGGGTAGTAAAGGGGGTGCTCCTGCCTCTAACGAGCAGACGATTTTCCCGGCACGTGGAGTCGATGCGTGCATGTCTAGCTATGAGGAGCTTCCCAAGATTTCTCCTGTTGCTTTGGCTACTAATGGTGCCGGCCGTGTTAGCCGCCCGTCAAGACACGAAGAGGAAGAAGACTACGATCAAGACTACAACGACCACCACAACCACTGCCAGACCAGTTCACCTATCCAGAGGGTCGACCTCTAACAAGTTGCCGTCACCTGGTGAGATTCATCCAGGTAAGGGGGCATGATATTAAGTTTAATAATTTTGTATTCGTAAGCATATACGGCAAAAAAACTTTCACTTCTTTCTGTTTTTAAATTGATGTTTTGGAATCAAGCATACTTTAAGAACGATTTTATTTGTGAATTTCTAAGAGTTTTATATACCTAAGAACTTGAATTTTGTATGTTTGTGCTTGTAATGAGCTTTGAAACAATCAAAACTTTCATTTGGAGTTTTATTGTTCGTAGGCTGTGATAATGTGCTCATCTAAACCAATGTTTGTATGAGCTTAGTTGTATTCAATTCCTCATCATTGTAATGAGTGTTTACAAAAGAATAATTACTGCCGTGAAAAGCTATTGTTACAAAACAAAAGAATTTACAACATTTTTGGAGGAATTAAATTAAAAAAATAATTTTTTTTTTCAGTTTTAAACTTATAATTATTTTGATCCGATCAGAAACACGAATGATATCTGTCGATAATAGAACACACCCCAAGCTTCTTTCAGAACATTCAGTGTTACAGTTTGAAAGGCTGTTGTTTATTTGTGTTTTAAGTTCGAAAATGTTTTGGGGCAGTGGCAAAAAAAGGCTGTCTTCGCGCAATGTCAAAATAGAGAACCCGGAATAGGAACACATATTCCGATAAAAGCGCTAGAACGTTAATTTTATATTCTAACATCGCCATCTCTTAAAGAGCAGCATATTTCATAATATTGCTCATTTCTATCTGAATCAATATCTTTCTTCTGGTGTAAAATGTGTTTCATATAACGTCTCCTATACTGTAATTCTAAATGGGTTTTTAAACTATACGTATTCACTCCAAAATGGTAAATATTCGGAATGTTCCAAAATTTTAAGAAAATTGCTACGTGAAAATGAAAATTGGAACAATTTTCTGTCTAGAAATGTGTTCAAAATTCTGACCAGTTTCAGTGACATAATGCCTTAAGTAACCCCAAAGACACGGAATTACCGGGAATTTAAAAAAAACTACTTAGGCGCCTTAAGGCTTAAGAGAACGTCGTCATTTAATCTGCAACCAATCCACCCAAGCGTACCACTTGATATTGTTTGCCTTTATAAAATTCTTTATTTGAAATACGCAAAATCTTCTTGAAACTTTGAATTCTTTTTTCAAGTTTAAAATTAACATACAACTAGAAAAAAAAAAAAAGATGTCTGCTGGTGACCAATTTCGCAATTTTCAGCGGTATTTACCATTTTCTCTCCTTATTTCCACAACACATCATGGAAGGAATTTATGAAGTTGCTTCATTTGCCGTACACCATTTCTATTACTTCGCACGATGAGTTTTTACAAGAATTCATTTATTGCGATATATATATATATATATATATATATATGCGTGTGTGTGTGTGTGTACATGTGTTTTAATTAAAATCAGTTATGATTTTATTTCATAATATTTGATGAACAATACTAAAGGATTAGGTTATTATAATATAGAAATTATTTTTAATTATTTCTTTTTAGTTTAGTTTTTATTTTCGTCGCACAAGAAGCAACACGGGGACTAATGGCGACTGACCTCGTAATTTTGAACTTCGGTTAAGTGACGAGTACGACACCTGAGCTGGCGCCCCCTTTCCTAACTTACACACCACGCTAACGGGAGGACTTTGAGCCCCGACAGACAGCCCCGGCTACAAGGCGGGTGTTTAGTGGCCAAGGATCGAACACACGACTGAACGAAAACTGCCGGCCACGAATTCAAAACCATGACCACTAGGCTACCGCGACCACATATTATTAATAATATTATATATTATTATCAATATAGAAATTTAGAAATGCACATCATGTATTGATACTATAAAATGACTAGATATAAACATTGCTGAAACTGCATGAAACCTTTGTGTATAACATCTCCATTGTTTTTTCCACTTAATCCTTTTTTATATGTTAATGATATATGATTTAAATATATTAACAGTACACACACACGCACACACAAAGTATTGAGAAGATTCTAGTTATTTTATTGCAATATTCAGTATTATTTTTAATCCGAGTCTTTCATCCCGTTATTTTAGAGTAGTACTCATTAATAGGTGAAAACACATATTTTCAATCCATTTTAATGCTTATTTAAAAAAAATTAAAACTAATTTTATTTATGTTTATTTTTAATACTTTTGTGTTCAAGGTGCATTTTTATGTAGTTTACTAACATTTATCGTATGTAGAGTCTAAAGACTCTAAAGACCCCTACTGTAAAACTTCCAATGTATTTTCTTTCTCTTCATAGCATCTCTGATTGGTCAATCGAGCATTCGCCGCTTTCGAGCCCACAACAAGTTATCTTATATTAATAGGTACACGTAACTGTACACATTTTACAAATATTAATTAGCTGATTCAAATTTACCACCTTTTTCTTTTATCGTTAATTCGGTGAAAGTTTAAACAAATCCGATATAAAAGTTAATTGACGAGAGTTCTTCAAAAACTGAGAATATGAAATAAGAATTCAAAATAATAATAACACATTTTATAGGATTTTTGAATACTGTGACAAAGAAAATTGTGTTCTAAACGTAATATAAGTAAGATTCAACAATTTTATAACAAGAGGTATAAGTAATAACTATACATACACACACATGAATTATGATTCATACGTAAACAGCTATAAAATACGCTATCAAATGTATGATCTACTTGTCAGCATGTCTTAAAAATAAATCCGAAAGAAATATAACAGGTCAATACTTCGTTCTTATTATTGTGGTTTGATTTTTGTACAAAATAATTCCGGCTTAGAGACGAATCAATTTTTTTTCAAAAATATAGACGAAAGTTAACGTTGAGTCGTAAGAAGAAGGGACATCAATTTATTTTAGAGATTGCTTCACAACAATGCAACATTTGAAAAAGTTTAAGAAAGAACGTAATTCTTAAGATACAATATCCTTATTTTAAGATGTATTATAATTTACCTAGGTTTTTAGAGAAATTAAATTTAAGACAGATTTTCTTATAGGTAACTTAAGTTATTAATTTTTTAAAACTCTTTACAACAGAAAGAAGATTTGCGGCTGGCGTTGTTTTGTTCGAGTCAGGGATTCGAACACTGATGATATTAAATATCTGACTTGCAGGAGGGCTGATGTACGTTGAATCTGTTGAAGTCTCAAGTCCTCTTGTTGGGATGGTGTGGACACTTCTTGAGGGAGGTGCCAACTCAGGTGTCATCCTCGTCACTCCCACCGAGATTCAAAATGAAGAGGACCGTTCGCCAATAGTCTCGTGTTGTTTCTCGTCTCAATTACCCTCATGTTGTTATGTTAATAAACAATCTAATCACATCAACAGATAGAAGAATTCAGTTTTATACATTTTTAATCTTAAATATAAATTCGGATTGTTAAATCGCTCAAAATTTTTTTTTCACTTTCATAATTTTTTTATCAGATTTATATTGAAATAATAGAATCAACTATTTCTTAATTATTCTAGCATTTTTTGTAAACTTGTTTATAACAACTCCATTTTGAGATTGAAAATTTTCATTTTTTATTAATTAATTCTTTATTAACATCGCAATGCTTACGGACACGAAGGCTATCGTAATTTGACTACGGACATCGTAATTTTGAACCTTGGTGAAGTAACGAAAACTATATTTGAGTAATCACCTCTCTCTCTCCAAACGTCTACACTCAGGTCCTTGACGAAATTAATGAAAATCAACCCTCGCTACACGGCGGTGCTTTAGCGGCTCCAGGACTCTTACCCACAATACGGTTGAAACAACACTGGCCTCGAGTTTCTGACCATTAAGCTACCTCAGCCACATTTTTTTACTAAAAATTAAAGTCTATTAATTGTTTATAAGACTAATTTAAAAGAGATAACAGAAAAAAAAAAGATTTCATAAAATACGCTGCATAGAAATTCGTTCATATAATTATGATTTTCTGGAACAGATTGAAAAGTAATAGCGTATATGGGGGAAAACTGTGCCGAAAAAACAATTCTTTTAGAACTTATATTTCCGTATTGTAAAGTTGAAAAGTTTTTATTCCAAATATCCCGTAACAATTTTTATTTCAAAGAAATATTTTTTCTCTATCACGATTTCGTCGGAACAATGAAATCGATGCGCGAAACTCGAATGGTAGTCGCGTAAAATATTTCTTTTCTCTGCTACGTTTAAACATCGTGATTACTTTTATATTTCCAAAGTAATATGTCGCAATTTGTCAAATAAATTCATGGAAAACTAAAGTGAATACGTGGAGGTTAAGAGAACCTTTTCTACCCGGACGGAAAATGCCTCACATGGAATTTGTTCAGGTTGATGATTGTTTGATTTTATGAGTTTGGTTTGGTTTTATTTACATCGTACTAGAAGCAACACGAGGGCTATTAGCGACGGACCTAATAATTTTGAAACTCGGTCAAGTGGCGAAGACGACATCTGAGCTGGCATTTCTATCTTATAGTTTCCACACCTCGCTAACTGGAGTTCTTTGAGTCTCGGCAGATTTAATGTGCATTAACCCCGGCTACATGGTGAATCTTTAGTGTCATCAAGGTTAGAATCCAAGACTCGAAAAAAACCACCACCCGCATGTCCACGACCATGACCACTAAGCTACCGCGGACTTGATTTTACGGGATGTGGATCAGTACCCACATGTTCAAATAATTGAATCGTAATTTTATATTACTGAAAAGTATACGATTTCGGCAGTTTTGATTGATTCATTGAATGATTCTATATAAAATTATCTCACTTAGAAAAAGTTCGTCAATATGTGTCAATAAGACTGCCTACGCTTATAAAAAATTTATTAAGATAAAATGTTTTTTTTTTATTTTATTTTACGTTTTTGAAATGGAATATGATTTCAATTGTTTTTTTAACATGGAACGAAGAAGCCACACAAGGGCTATTAACGACGAACCACGTTAATTTTAAATACTGTCAAGTTACGAGAACGGCAACTGAGTTGACACTTTTCCTTTCAAATTTCCTTACAACGCCACTGGCAGATCTTGAGACCTTTATTTGCAATAGGCCCTCTACTCGATAGGTTTTAGTGGCATCAGAGTTTGAGTCCCCGACTCGACGCGTGCAGCTCGTCGAATAACTCGAGTACGAGTCCATGACCATGACCACTGGTCAGCAGAGGTCACTTGGAAGTTACAGTAAGGCATTTCTTAAAAAAATGCGCAGTTATAAAAATATTATTTATTAATACATTATTATGTATATGTTATGAAAATGATTTAGCTTTTAATAATGATATTTTTTTCTAACAAGGTCTAGTTTTAAAATAACAAGGCCAAACAGGAAGTCTCTTTTCTTTTTGAACTGGTGATTATTTTAACATGATTTATGATCGCTGATCAACGAAATTTAATGCGTTTTTTTCTTCTGGTTAATATTATAGTTTTAAAAGGAACTTTAGAAATCAAAAGAACGATGAAAAAAAATTTGTCTGAATAAAAAAAGCCAATACCACAAAAAATTCGGAAGACATTTCATATACTTTAGCCCTCTTGACCGGATGAAACCTTTAATTGGATTCAAGTTCAGAAGAAATGAAAATTTTTTTAGCACGGACTGCTATTTTTAATGGGTTTTCTTTAACTCACACTACACCTTTCTCTGGGTCAAAACTTTGAAAATGTTTTCCTCAAATTTTAAAGCGCTCAATTGAGCTGAAATTTTCTACACACGATTGCTTTGGAAGAAAATACGATAATTTAATTATACTTCATAAAATTGATTGATTTTTACAAATTGTTAAAAGAATTAAATTTCACGCCAAGTTTCTCGCCGAGTTGCCAAATGGTATTAAACTGATGACATCTTTGTAAATCCCTCTTTTCCTTTACGAGAGAAGCGTTGGAGGAAGCATTAACTCATATTCGTAACATTGCTCCCCATATTCAAGTAACACGAATGTTCCTGAAAATAAGTGTTACTGACGAGCGAATGTTACTTAAAATTTAAAATATAAAAAAAATTATGTTGCTTATATAAGCTATGAGAGTATCTGGCTTAAATTTAACCGCCACCTAATAGGATAGCTGCCTTATGTTTCAGTATCACAGTTAGTTTCAGTTTTGAAAAAAATGAGTGCAAAATACAGAGACGTGTTGTTCGTGTCAGTGGGAATAAAGGTGTTGTACTCATGACATTATAGAAAAATGAAGAAAAAACTCCCCGATCAATGGACAATAATTCAGGGAGTTATAGTCTAAACATTTTCCATTCATAAGAAAGGTACTTTTAAACCATCCTCGAATCTTCCGTTTGAATGGTAGAATGTCTTAATTTCATTCAGTTTGTTTGGATTTCGTTGAATAAATACCATTTTAGAGCAAGGATGATTCCAGTTTCTTATTCCATACACATCCTTTCACCTTTAAGATATAGGCGAATGACTTTATCTCGGTGCTGTAAAAATGTTCTTCCATAAGTAGTTTTTTTTATATCTCTGGCTTATCTTATAAAGGGAAATCAACTCTTGGACTACTTTGTTTAACAAAAATTATTAGCCAACCAAGGGGCTATTGTTTTAGTCGGATCACTTTTGGAGTACCAGATCACTTTTTAATTTTTAGTTGTTCTGCGTCAATATTAATTTCATTTAGCTTAAATATATTCAATTTAATAATTTATCGTTTCTTTTAATTTTAATATCGGAAAAGTTTACTATTGTCCATTTCTCGATACTTCATCAATAAAATAATTCTTGTATTTAATCGAGTAATTTAGTAATAACTATAAGAAAGGCGAACCTTTGGTGGCTAAATTTGTTCTTTGCTAAGCTTTGTACAGAACTTTCTTAGTTTTAACTTTAAAATGTTTGCTTATTTCATTTGGTTTTCTCTTAATGTTCTGCTTTGAATTGGTAAATATTTAGTAGGAAGAAATTTAGAAAAGGAATTTGATGTGTAAAATCCCCTTGTTTACCTCGTTAAGAAACATAACGATCAGAATTTTCTAGAAACCCCATTCCTATTAGCCATTAATAGTATCAGTACTTTTTGATACACTCTCGTATAAATATATTATGTTAAATTTGAAGTATATAAATTTAAGTACATAAAATATCTTATGTTGTTGAGTTTTCATCATTTTGTATACGGTTTCTAGATTGAAATAAAATCCCCATTATTATTTCCTTCTACATCCATTCTAAGTATGCAAAAAGCACTAATGTACACAGTCAAATGCATTGAAAGTCAAGCAGTGATTTATTATTTAATCAGATTTATGAATATTTAAAAATAAATCCCTTGCCTTCTCTTTCTGTGGATATGCCCTGTATGCGAACAATTCTAATGTTTAATATTGATTACATAACAGACCTGAACCATTCGGGTACGAGTCTAAGTAAAGCTTTGCTTGAGAGTTCGAATCATCGACACTTTGTAGATCATTTCTATGTTTACAACTCGAGTTCCCTTCTCAGCTCTGGTGGTATACATGAGCTTCACATTCATAAACATCAGCTTACTCTATCTCTGCAAGCAGATAACTAACTTCAAAAATATTATTTAATAATAATCCTTCATTTATTATTAAATATCATTTATTTATTATTAAATAAATTATCAAATCAATTCATTTCATTTGAATAATTCTAATCTAATTTACATAAGTCACGTTTCATACACTGAGAGAGATTTTCAATTCAAGCAATTTTCCATTCAAGCAATTTTGTATTGTTAGTTGAAGTAAGCTTACGTTATATTTTAATCCATCTTACCCAGCTTTCGGTTCACTGGGAATGCATTACTGTTCAAATATATTTTTGCACGGATTCTCCTGGAAATTGTTTTCTGTGTAAAAAAGATGTTCTTAATAACTAATTTTAAGTATTGTATTTACATTTAAACTGATTTGTCAGACAAATGACTCCCCCCACCCCCCCAGTTTCGATTAGAGATTTAAATTTAGAAAATTTTCTCTTATATCGCACATAAAATATTACATATACACACAGTCACCGATTACTTAATTTCAGTAAAAAAATTTAATAAAAATATTCTCTGCCTTACTAAATAATGAATTTCTGCTTTAGAATGATAAGGCTATACTTTAGCGCAATGAGAGGGGGGAAAGATGCAGGCACGTTCGAAAATAATTACGAAACAAAAACTTAAACTGATTTACACTTATTAAAAACTGCTATATCGTAAAATATAATCTAAGGTATAACTAGGAAAAAATATGTACTTTCAAAATATGCCCATTACAAAAACATTTTGAAACTATTTCCTATTATTTAAAAAGTATAGCATATGATTAACTTTTATTTTGCATTTTTTTCATGCAAACTAATTAATTTTGTCATTAACAGTAATGTTATCAATTAGGAATTTTTAGCCAAACCAAATTTTTTTTTTAATGTATTGTCTTTTTTCAGAGTATCATAATCAAAAATAAAAGTACGAGTATAATTCTCGTTTCATAATAAGTTATTCCTTGAAGCTCATTTTTAATGTAACGTAAGTTTTACTCTTTTTAGATTTCTAATTTTTATATTTTAAGTACCGCAGGCATTGTCATAGAATATTTGCTTTTAGGTGTTGTTTATTAAGAAAATGTTAGACAAAGGGCTTATAATTTTTTAAGAGAAAGTTTATGATTATGGAACAAATTACTTTTTTTTTATTAAATAGGGAAATGTTTTGAAATATTTTCATTAGGTTTTAATTATTATCGAATACATTGCAACTATTTTTTTCATTTCTCAACTTATTTTGAAAATTTGTGAGTTAAATTCCGTAGCACAAGGCAATGCCTGTTGTGCATGGCATTAATTTGTAGATATTTGAAACGTGATTAAAAATTAATAATATCATGACCTTAAATAATTTTTTAACCTGCTAACATTGCTGTATCTAATAGCTACTTTTGACATCTATAAATTATTGACATATTGTCATAGTTCCGAGACCTTTCTACATACTTGTGTCAAAACATGACTAGTCGCGCAAGACTCGTCGAAAAAGAAAAACGGTGGCTGTTGTCCATGAGTACCATTAAACCTTGAGCTTTAATGGTAGTTATTGAATTTTAGTTACATTTAGCTTAAATATATTCAATTTAATATATTTATCGTTTCTTTTAATTTTAATGTTGGAAAAGCTTACTATTTTCCATTTCTCGATATTTCATCGCTTACTTTTAATTCTTTAATTGAGTATTTTAATAATTATAAAAAAAAAGTGCTCCTTGGATGGCTAAATCTGTACTTAGTAAAACTTTGCACAGAACTATTATAAAATATTTTCTGAAAATTAAATTTATTTGAAATTTAATTTGGCCACAAAGGTTGTAAAATCTTTAACTTGCAATTGTAGCTCATCAAATTTGGAGTATTCTTTTGTAAACATCTTGTATTTTTGCTGTTAAAAAGCAGTAGCCGAAAATGAAATATTTGATATCTATTGAAATAAAGGAATATTTTAAAGAGTTAGTAGCGTTTGTTGCTCTACATCCGGTAATACCAATAAATCAATCAAACGTTCATTTTAACTTCAAGCATAGTAAATTTGATAACATTACCTTTTTTGTTCATTTATAGTAATTAGAAATAAATTATTTACGTTTCCAACATTGAATTACCTTGGATAAATTAAAGAAAGAATTTTTAAAATCGAATTGAAATACAAATTGTTTCAAATTGATTGCGAACGGAAATTAAAATATGAGTTTACGAATTAGGCCTCTCTTTGAAGAAAGCAGTTGTTTGAAACACGTTGTAATTCCAAAACTAAATGTAAATGTTGATACTTCTACACTTCTTTTCCAAGACTTTTTTCAATGACAAGCTACTGCCAAAGATTTTTGGCTCGGACAAAATCTCTGTAAATAACGTTCCTCTGCCTTTTTATGAGTAATGTTGCAGGGAAGCGTCGTCTCAGGTTCATATCTATCTATTGTAATATATGAGCATATTTATATAATTATTTATAATTGTATAAATCTATATGTAGTTATATAAATAATTATTATATAAGTAAGTACAATTATAAGTAACTATAAATAATTATTAATCTAAATAAATATAATTATGTATGATTATAAATAACTATTATAAATTATAATTATAAATAATTATTATAGATTACTACACATATGCATAAATAATTAGAATTATAACTAACTTTCATTTATAGATGTAACAATGTTAAGTATTTATAAATATTAAATATAATTATTATAATGCTTTTTAATTACTTAAATGTGCATATTATAATGGAATGTAAAGAATAAAATAAGTAATTAAAACTTTTTAAAAAATTTAATTATAGAAATTTAGACAACGTATATGCAGGAATAATTATACAAAAAAAGACACAAAAATAATAATAACATTGAAATTAAAAAAGAAACGTAAATCTTATTTTTCATACATACGTAATAAACATTTAAAAAAATCTCTCCAAGGCATTCAACAATAAATTATTCAGAAAAAAAAACTGTTAAAAAACAAAAAAGACCTATATAACGTATTTGTAAAATATCTTCTGCTGTCTAACGGAAATTATTTGCCGCTTTTAAATAAAAGCAATACAGAGAAAAAAAATTGCCTCTGTAGAAATTTCTTGAACAATCTATCAAGCTTATCAGAATCGAAATTGCCACTTATCAAATTGTTATCGCACCTAAAAATAGACAGTCGCCAAGGGGCTCCCGACACAGGAAACTTTAACCGAAATTCGTTCAGCCATGATCAGAAATTAAAAGTTTATAATAAGATATATTATTTGACAAACGCATATGAAAATAAATTGCATTCTGTTTACAAATAATATAAATTACTTTCAACAATTTTTTATTGAAATTATAAGTAATATTTATGCACTAATAGTTTTCACAATGAAAACAATTAGGAAATATGTTTCCTAATTATGATTAATTCTTGTACAAAATTATTCCGTCATAGAAAAAGGTTTATTCCATTCTGTGATTTCATAATCTTATAGAATATATTTTCCTTATACATTATCCCGTTGAAAATACTCCAGTTCCTTATTTAATAATTCAATATTTGGCGTCTAAGTATGTAATGTGCCAGAGGCGGTTGTCTTGTTGTATTTCTGTTTTTATTTTGATCAATAAAAAAAAGTTAAATTTATCTTTCATGGGTAGCATAAATAAAGATATAGAAGGAATTGTGCTTACCGAATTTCTTCAATCAGCAACATTTATTATTCCTGTTTCACACTGGCTGACCATAGTATGTGCATATTTTTACTGTAGAGATAAATGCATTAGATCTATTCCGCAATATTAGTTTTCATTATAGTTTCAATAGACTTATTAAAACTTGTAAAACCTCCTACCAGAAAACTAATACAAAAAAGGAAATTGACTTGACTAATTTAATTTTAACATGCTAAAGTTTTTTTTTAAATAGATTTATTCGGTATAGAAAAGGCCTTCAACTTTGGTAGGGAGCTTATTCGACGATGAATGTTTCGAGTCTTTACACTACATAACTATCATCTTCCTAACCCATATCACTGGTTTTATGCAAAATTTCGGGTCCACATCTCTATCTCGGATAATCATCTTATGGTGGAACGGATGAATAAACTTTAAATTTTACCAAAGAAACTAAACTTATATAATGATAAATGGCAGTTAAATGTACTTTTATAATCAACACCTGTCCTTACGCCGCGTGTTATATCTTTCCATATCTTCTGGTCTTTGTTTGCTCTTTCATATAGATTCTCACCTTCTTTTCAAAGTTTCTTCATTCAATAATTTTGGGCGACCCAAGTATTAAATCAAACCAAAATATTAGTGAATCTCTGTTAAAAGTAATAAATCTTGAAAGAGTAGAATTATTCACAATGAATATTAATTAGTGTAAAGTACGCGTGCTTCCGAGCCCCAGACTCAACAAAAGAAATCGCTATCAAGAAAAGAAAATATCTTCTTCAAATGCGTTTTTGTTTTTACAAATAAAACTTTCTAAAGTCCTAAAACATTGCCAATATGAACAACAAAAAAGAATAAAAACAGACGATTCTGTGTTATAAAAATCAATTATTATATTAAGTATTAAAATAATATCAAGTTAGAAGTTATTTAAATTAACAATAATATTCTGCTCTGATATTAAAATAAAAGAAGACGATAAAATATTAATTTAAATATATCCCGTCTATGTAAATATACCTAAAGTTACTAAATGTAATTCTTATAATCATATTTTGCGCATCTTATTCCCCTACATTTACTTTCAACTAAAGAGCAACTTATATTACAAATCTAGATACTAGATCCAGTTTCTCAATTAAACATAGCACGTGTTACATTGTTTCACAATATATTTATTGTAGCATTAAACGTCTTCTTAATACAAGCTACCACTACTGACTTCGTAGCGATGGTTTAGTGGTTAATAAATGATTTACAAAGCACAAAAAGTGGAGGAGCGCCATATAGTGCGTTTTTATCCATATCTTAGTGTATTATAATGTCAAACTTTTGAACCTAGCAGTGCGTGTATCCTTTATTTCATACCCACACATTTTTATTGACGCTATTTTCTCAAAAAACCAACATTTTAGCACATTTTAAAAAGTGTATTATAGTTATGTACAGAATTTAGCATATTATACTGGTAAAAAGCAACAAGTTGAGACTAAAATTCACAGTTTACAGGCAAATTGATGCCCTGTTGCTGCAATCACTAGTTCCCATCTCGATTCCAAGATCTGTTGCCAATACCGCTCAGGTACTATTAAGTTGTAAAATAAAACTATGTCAATTTGATTATCTGTTGTAATATTGCCTTATTACAGAACAGTTCATGGATATGACAGAAAACACTAAAGGCAAAATTTACGATTCATTAAATTGCATAAGACAGCAATAATTCACTTTAAACTTTAAATTTAATCAAACAGTTTACATAAACTTGAAATATTGCTTATACTAAAGACGAAATTAATATGGAGGAGAAAGTTCGTGACAAGGACTCACAAAGGGTAAATTTCATTAATTAATGATTCATGATTTATTCAACATATAAAGATTAATTAATATATTCATGGCAAAGGCAAAATAATTAATAAACTATTAATTTTCTCTCATACATAGCTTTAGAATTTTCTATACTAATACGTTTATTCACTTAATACAAATTTCAAATTTTCGAAATAAATGCATTCAATGAAAATGAAATATTCAGCCGAATGGCACATTGCCTTTCTTTCGCATTGCTGAAATAGTTTCATTGATATTCTGAAGTAGTCCTAAACTCAAAATAATTCGTTTAATTGTAAATGTGTTAAATTTTTCAGGCAACAATTAAAATGTCTGCGACAAGGGAGATTGAATTTGCGACGTTTGACTATTCACGTTTTTTCTTTGCCTAACCTTGAGGACCTTATGGGAATTTAAATTGCATGAAATTACAATTTCTTACCAAACAAAATGTAACATTATTAGATAGACTAAATGAAGACAGAAATGAAGTGAAGGGAATTAGAGATAATGATATATAAACGAAATATATAATTAATAGAAAATGAAACGAGATAGAAGACAACGAAAATTTGTTAGTTATTAGTAAATAAAATTGAAACATCGCAATTGGTCTTTTGAATAGAAGTGATTCCAAGTCTTAGTATAAAGTTACGTAAAGTGTAATGCTACTATTTGTGAAAATTGTTGGAATCAGAACAAGTGAATTGGTAAGCTAAGACTTATTTAAATCATACTCTATTATTTTCGAGTTAAGTAGGGTTCGAAAGAGAGCCACTTTATCTATTCATCAAGAATTTTCTGGAATATTTTTTTATGTTGTTCGCACGTATCTTTAGTGTCAGTCTTATAATTATTGACTTGTATGTTAGACTGAAAGTTGGTGGTAGAATTAAATAATGAGGAAAGGGCGATACAAACCAATTTTATGTCAAGTTTAAGCAATCCTCATTTTTCAAAATTAAAAACAATGCAAGTTATAATTTACCGTTGATATGTGTATCTGTTGATGAAAAGAAAATCACATTTTGATACATAAATAATTATGTAGCAGCAATTAATAACTATTAACTGTATTTACATAAGTCGTGTATTTTTCTTAGGGAGTATAGTGAAATTTTAATTGTTACTAAAATAGCCAAGATATCTGAGTAAAATTTAATCTGTATATTAACTAATCCTTACGAATACAATGTTGTAAATTACAGATAATAATGTTATTTCATTTGTCTTCAGAAAGCTGTATGTTCAAGTTATCCACAGTATCGTAAAGCTTTATTAATGCTATAAACTATCCAGATGGAAACAATTTTAATTGATTTTTTAGACGTCTTTGTATGATTGCAATCCAGAGCTGTAAATTTATCTCCGCTTTCTTGATTTTTCGAAAGTCGTCTCTGTATAACTAAGTGCAGATTGAACTTATCTTCTCCATACAGTGGGTTACTTCAATCTACGGTTTTCTGAAATTAAACAAATCAACATCAAGAGCTATAATTTACAATGTTATGTACATATGTATCAGTTAACATGCAGAACAAATTATATTGAGATATCTCGTTTATTTTTAAGTGATACTTTAAACATTATCATATCGCTTTGTATATCTTGCATAAATGATATTGCAATAATACTTACAAAAATGATCAGAATGCTTATAAACATGTCATTATTTTTACTTGTCATAGTAAATTTTTTAAGATATAAATTTTATGATTAAATTTTTTCCTTAAATTTTATTCTAATATTATACAATATTTTAAATTTGAAAGTGTAGATTAAAATATTGCGTACAGTCTTTTTATGGAAAAACCCTCATTTTATAGTGTTAAAATATGAGCAATATGGGTAAAACAAATTTTGAAGAAGTTTAGTAGAAGCTTAAAAAATGTTTTTGTTTATCACGTAACATGTTTGTTAGCAATTTCAAAATTCTTCTTTCTACAGCCTTTAAATTATCAAATCCTTTTAAATAATTCATCTACTCAATCAGAAAATATATTTCTTTTTTTAACAGGAAAATAAAACGAAATACAAAATGTGAAAAAGTCATTGACTTATTACCTTACAAGTTAAATACAAAGGTGGTTCAAAAAGTAGCTGTAATTGAAGACAGATGTCATCATTAATGTATATTGTTATTAACTTTGGGTTCTGCCATCTGTTAAACGGAGCCGAAACAAATATGACATTGATTCATAAATTAGTTTTGATATGGTAGTCATTTACTCTCAAACCAAAATTTGATTGCTGCCGCGTCGAGTTGTTACCATAGGGGAGACCTAGATTAATTGTTACGTAATTGAAATCACGTAAAACTCAAAACGATAGGTTTCTTCAGGTGAATTATTTCCACAAAAAAGAAAAAAATGGAGAGCATAGTTCTTATCGGCCGGAAAAGTTATGACGAAGAATTTTTAAGGTGCGAAAGGCTTCGTGATCACGAACACGAGTAACTGAGACTTACACAACTGTCTATCGAGTCATGATGCTTACCAAAAGCAAAACCATTTTCGTGGCTACAAGCGCCATCTCTTGGATTTTCTAAGGACTTATTGAATGTCTCTGTACATAAATCATAATTTGTCTATGGATACAGTTATTTTCTGTATAAGTATATTAGGTCCCGGTAACCTAGTGGTCATGGTTCTGAACTCGTTAACAGCGTTGTTTCTGTCGAATCATGGGTCCGTGATGCTCCTCATGACCTACCGGAAATTTTGAGGGAGGACGAGTTACCAGCTCAGGTGTCGTCCTCATCATTTACCCGACTTTCCATATCACGAGATCCATTTTCAGTAGCCCTCGTGTTTCGTCGAAATGCGACTTTGATAATTAATACATTAATATCAAAAATTTTTAAACTTATCTTCAGAAATCTGTTACCGGAATTTATATTATGAAACATATTGTTATCTAATAAATATTATCACTTTCTCTTTTTATATAAGATTCAGGTTTATTTACTAGATTGCTTATTTTGTTATATGCGATATTTTAAGTCAGCTTAAAATATGTTTGGTTGTTACGTATGACTCCAACTACGGTATTCGAGAGGGAAATCATAGATTAATCAAGCCTTACTTTGTCATGTATGCGCGTATCCTTAACTTTTGTAGAAATTCTTTTAAGACTCGTTTTAATTTTGGACATTTTGCTTAAAGGGATACCTTTAAATAAATAGCGAAATTGAACGTCATGTATAGTAAGGTCGTATGATTAATATTTCCCCAGGTATTTTACGTCCAGAGGTGGAATTAAATATGACAAATTATTGTATACGAACAAAATATTAACCCACGAAGAAGGACGGAGTATAACACCGAGACAACATTTGGTGACTTCTTTCTGTGTACTTATCAGCTATGCAAGATGTTATTGTCTCAACAAAATGGTTACCAGAGTATTTTTTAAAATAAAGTGTGTTTCCGCAATAACTTTCTGGCTAATCCCTTAAGTGCATAAATGAATGAATGAGTGAATTAGTGAGGGATTGAAAATGTGAGTGAGTAAATGAATAAATCAATGGATGGATGAGTGAGTGAGTGAATGAATAAATGGATGAATGAGTCAAGGATTGAATGAGTGAATAAAATTTCTATTCGGTTGTCAGATTATCCTATGATTTAATTCTAATATATTTAATTGATCAATTAAATAATTATATTTTTTAAAAAAAGTTAGCACACACACAACACACATTTGGTAGATAGATCTTTTCTCTACAAAACTTAGTATGAAACAAACTTTTAAAATTAGTTTTACTTTTTAAGCAATTTTTTGGAGAGAAATATTATGCCTTTGAAATAATGCACAATTTCACAAATTTATTTTTGTGATTGCGTATAAAGCATCTTGCTACGTATTTTAAATTATATCCGCAGTTATAATTTTACAGTTATTATATTGCACATGACACTATTCATTGAAATACATATATTATATTACATCTTTATATAGTGATTATTTACAATATTTTATGTATCGTATAGCGCTATAGAAATATATAATATTCTGTACGATTATATCGGGTTCCTTTAAGTTCTTATATTGAGATTCTTAACCTTTAATGCAAAAACTACACATAACGTGAAAAAAAAACTTTGAACTTACATATATCAACAATGTTAAAAATGTTTATAAGTACTAAGAAAGTTTTCGGGTATCTTTTAAGTTATAGCAATTTTCCCATTCTTTATTTTTAGGGTGTTATTGTCATAAACTTCGTCCTTTAAATATCCACACAGAAAAAAAAATCAGGAAATGCTCACACTCACACTCACTGAGAATTCCTTGACTTTTTCTGTAGGGCTATTTAAAGTGCAATGTTTATGAAAATAATCCCCAAACGATAAATGATTTGAAAATGCAGTAAGGATACAAGAATCGCTCCCAGCCCAAATTGTTGACAAAAAATATTTGTATGAATTTATTGGATTTTTTCTTAAAATTTCACGATTTTTTTTGAATTAGTTTTAAAAAATTATCTACAGTGGTGATTCATAAAGTGCTTCTGCATTTCAAGACTATAATTAATGTGCATTTTTGTTAACAATTGATGCTACCGTCTGTTAAATGAAGCTAAAACATATGTGACATTGATTCATAAGTTAGTCTTGATTTGGTACTCATTTGATACCAAATTAAAATTCGATTACTGCGCATCGAGTTGTCACTGTCGGTGAGATTGGAATTAATTATGATGCCCCGGAAATCATGCAAAAATCAAAACGGGGAGTTCCTTCGGTGGATTCTGTTACGAAGAAAGAGAGGATGAACTCATCGGCTGGAAAAGTTATGATGAAGAATTTTTGAGATCCTAAAAAAGTCATGATCATAAATACCAGTAATTGAGACTTATACAACTGTCTTGTCTAGTGACGCTTACTAAGAACAAACCATTTTCGATGCTATGAGTGCCATATCTTAGATTTTCTAAGAACTTATTGAACGTCCCTCGTATAACTTGAAAACTGAACGTTCGTAAATTTTTTTTCTTCTATGTTGTATTGTAGAGTTCTACGAGCATAAAATATTGATTTTCGTTATTTTGAAAAACATATGAACATTATAAGGTAAAAGGTCAAGTTTATGTGTTGTTTCATTAGTAACCGATATTGTTTTAAAATATAGCGTTTTATTTGTCTTACATGGATAATATTGAAGAGTCCTGAATTACTTAAAATTATTTTGAAGTAATAGTACACATAATAACGTATAAAGTAAATATAAAAAGGGTTATATAAATTAAAGTAATACACATAATTAATGAAATTACAAGTTTCTGAAAACTAATTTTACTTTAAAAAGTGTTTCTCAGATAATTCACAATCAATTATTTCGAACCATTAATTAAATACTTCGTCTTCTTTTTGTTAAGCAACTAATCTTTTTTAATCAAATATGGTTATAACTGATCATAAATATTTATTAAAAATATGTAGATACGTTTCAGGAAAAAGTAATAATAAACAACGCTTATGATATATTTTTAAAGGAAAAATCTCTAAATTGCCCGAATAAATTTGCAATATGTTTGTTACTACCCTTCCATATTTCAATTTTTTCTCGCCACCCTTTGAAGCATTAATTTTATTTCCCAAGGCTATAAAATACTTAACCACTTCCCCAAATCTAGTGGCTAAAAACTTGTTGAGGAATAAATTTTCTAGAATTAAGATTACTCCCAATGGAGTAATTTTCTATAACGTGCTTAAAGCTGCGTTATTAAATGAAATCAGACATCGTTATGCCAAAAAAAATTTGTATCGTGCCTCATTTTTATAGGAAGATACGAAAGACTTTAAAAAAAAATCAATAAATCTTTTTTTTTTTGCAAATATTTATATTCCTGTGCTACAAAATAACCTTAATTAAGTTTTACATAAAGTGGTACTTTTTCGTTAAATAAAAAAGAAGTTCCTGAAAAATCGAAAAGTTTAAGAAAAGTTATAAAATGGTCTTGAAAGTTAAGTCAATTTTTCAGAACCTGAGCCGAGCCCTAGAGGTGGTGTAATATTCGAAATACATTATTTTTGCCTATATTTTTGAAATGGTTAAAAACTTTTAAAATAAGTTTTTGTTCGTATCCGACTTGGAGAGAATTTTTAAATTGATTTAGATAGGCACTTTTGAGGTAAGAATCGGATTTGAAGATTTGTTTTTGGAAAGAAGCATTGAATTTTAAATTAGGGACGGAAGTATAGAAAAATTTTCTAGTTTTTGGAAACAAACTTTGACATTATCTCTTAGAGTATTAAATACGATTCCATACAATTGATTCTTTCATATTACACGTATATTTTATCACTTAAAATCAAAAATCGTTAATGTGCACATTAACTAGTTAAACTGCGCTTTAAATGCTCTGTTCCATTCAAATGCGTAATCACCAACAAATTATGCGTGTTTCGCACTTTAAATAGGAATGTGTTGCATTAACGTATTTCGTATCGTTTAACAGTCAAAGTTTATTTCTCGCACAAGACAAAATTCAAAACCTTATTTTTAGATGGCCCCAACCAGTAGCGCCCTTTGTGTGTAAATCTGTCAAGGCCTTAAGTCCTCAAGTTCGCATAGTGAAGAAGTGAAAAGTATAAGGCTAGCTTAGAGACTACAATTCGTCACAAAATTACGGAATTTATCGTCAATCGGTTTATTTTCTTTTTGGTTTGGTTTTATCAACGTCGCTATATTAGTAACACGAGGACTATCGGTGATGGACCTCGTAATTTGGAATTAAGGTCAAGTGACGCGGACGACACCTGAGCTGGAACCACCTCTCTCCTAATTTCCATACGATACTAACAGGAGGACTTTGGGCCCCGACAGATTTAACGTGCATCATCCCAGGCTAAATGGCGGGTCTTTGGTGATGAAGACTCAAACCCGCGACTAAATGAAAATCGCCGGCTACGAATCTGAAACCACGACCACTAGGCTGCCGCTGCCACTTTCATCATCAGTAGTGCTCGTGTTGTTTCTAAGTGTGATGATAGTAATCAATTAACCAATAAATCAATTTCTCACTTGAATTTTTCTTAAGGAATTTTCATTGAAGTAGTTCAATCCATGTCCAAACATGATTTATCCACAATTTGAATAAACTAAATGTAAGGCTATGTAAGCCTAATTTTACGAATCGGAATCTCCTTCAGGGGTTAACCTTTCTTAATGTAAGAACGGGCTTCATAATCCCGAAAGGTCTCATTTTTTTCATGTGTTGAGGCCGTGGTAACCTAGTAGTTAAGGTCACGAATTTACGAAGGCGTAATTTCTGTTGCGTCAGGGTTTCAAATCAATTGAGGCTCTAAATCTTTCTGATGGCAAAATGTGAAAGTGTAGAGTGGGAAGTGTCAGATCCGGTGTTGTCCTCGTCACTTGACCGATCTTCAAAATTATGAGGTATCCCCCCTCGTGTTGCTTTTAATGGCGAAATTAATAAACAATTAATAAATCAATTTCCAAGTGGTCTGTGGTCCTTGCTAAATATGGGTGATACGTCCCCTGGAATATCTGGCGAACCTTTCCGATTTTCTATCCTTCCATTCAATTAATTATTTTTCTTTTATTCAATTTCTTCAAACATCTAAATAAAAGGTTTAATTATTTGGAACAGCATAGAAAGTTTAAAGAGGAAGATACTAACTCAGGTGTCGTCCTCGTTACTTATCTGAGCTGAAAATTACGAAGTCTATCACCATGTATTGCTTCTAAGAGCGATGTTAATAAGCAATCAATTTTTTAAAAAAATGTGCAGTACAGCAGATTTGATTTCTGGACTTTATACATTAACTTTCACTTACTCGTTCACTCAGAATCAGGACTGAGGCTTTAATCCTATGTTCAAGTAGGCAAACTGTTTCAGTATCAAACTAAATTGCTTTAATTATAATGCATAAAAGTTTTTATCATACTAGTTCTTGAATTTTTAACATACTTTATGAAAATTCGCCATTTTTCTTTTGAACAGGTATGGTTGGATATTAATTTGAGAAGCTTGTGGTTAAAAAGTAAAGCTTCCATAGCTACATATATCCTCTATCCAAAGACCTCTTCAATTTGCGATTTAATTTTCGTCCCTTTACACGTTCTTGCTCAAACGCGTGAAAAAAGCAGACGAATTCCAATGGTTTTTCTTGAAACAAGGGTTTAATGGCCATGTTCATCTTTTCTTTAGAAGGAAAGTAATATCACTTAAGTTGTTCAGTCATCTTTGGAACGGCGTAGTTGCCGATGAGTCATGGTCACGAATTTATGTCTGATGCTATTGTTTCCGTCAATTCGTGGATTCAATTCCTGATGTCACAAATGAGTCGCCGTATACAGGAGCTGATGCACGTTAAATCTGACTAGTCTTCAAGTCCTCACAACGGAGTGGTGTGGAAGTGTGGAGAAAGAGATGCCATCTCAAGTGAAGTCCTTGTCACTTTGTGACGTATTTGCTTCATTGTTTAACTCCTCTGGTATCTTAAGGTTTAATTAAATAGTCTATTAGTTCAAAATTCCATCCGCAAATACGTAAGAGAAGGACAAAACACTTTAGTAATTACCAAAGAATTTGAAAGATCGATCTTTCTCAAAGCTCTCTCAATTATTGCTTATATTCTAATAATAAAGTCTTAGCTTAATAAACTCCTCTTTCAGATTCAAACACTTTTCGATTATAGTAGATTCGAATCTTTTTTACTTTAACCCAAACGATTTATTAAGGCGATTCAACCCAGTTTACAAATATCTATCTGCTTGTCGTTATCCTCTACCTTTATTCTCTTTCTTTTCACTTCTTATATATCACTATCTATAATTCAATTCATTGCCCATTTTATCTTCATCTAATTTACCTAACCACATTTCCTTCGGATTGGAAAGAAATAGTTACTTCGTGCAATTCACATCACCAAAAAGGTTAACCTTTGTCGTTGGTTAATATAGAGAAAATCGCAAATAGCCCAACGTTATAATTTGACTGAGGTTCATAATTATGAGGTCCGTCTCCAGGAGTCCTCCTATTTCATTTAAGACGTCGACGTTTGTAAACAACTAATTAATTCATCTTTGGGAAGAGATGAAATGGCTAAGTGCGATGACGTCTTTATCCTTCAATCACAACTCTCCACGTGGGTTGTCTTGTTCTGTTATCAGTACCCTAGGTACACCTGTTAAGGGAAGTAAGGCATACATTGGATAGTAAAATGAGGAATTTAAGATTCCTTATTCTTGTGTTAATATGTCTTAAAACTATTAGCAGAGCTTATATTTTTTTGTGTGCCCAGTAATGATATTTTAAATTTTTATAGAATTGCATAAGTAATGGTGTCAAAAAATGTTTTTCTACATGGTAGAATATGTAAGTGAATTTTGAGACATATTTATTTTTAGGTATTATTTTTAAGGTAACATTTCTTAAATATAAATTATGTTAATCTTTATGTTTAGAAAATATGTGAAAACAATTGAGCCGATTTTTGATGATGTTACTGAATATTTTCTTTGAAACAATAATAGAATTTTGTAATTTTAGAAAGTAACTAATTTCTCTTTTTTTTCCATAAAAAATATTTCTTATAAATTTAGGCATTACTTAGAGAAAAAATATTTTTGATTAACTTTGGTTAGGTATGTGCTTTATTTTGGAGTCATGCAATGTTATAATTCTTTTTTTTTTTAAAAAAAAATGGTACTTAAATGCAATTATGTATCAAAAGTCTTATCCATATTAAAATAAAAAACAACAACATTTTGTCTGAAAAATTACTTTTAAGTCCCTGTATAATGATTTTAATATCATTATCAGGCACGGAGAAAAAAATCTAAGCTGTACCAATAATTACAAAATAAATATTTAAGAGAGTCTTAAATACTACCTTATTCTATTCCTCGTACGTTCTGCTACCCTAAATAAAGAAAATAAAATATATTGCATAGAAAACACATGTAGTCATTGAGATATAAAAATAAATTTGAAAAAAAGGATAAAATTAAAAAGGTTATAGATTTGGAAGCATTACTTTTCATTCACTACTATTAGTATTATAAAGGCAAGTTTACATTAAGTATCACTGTTTCGCGAGGTAAGGAGTGCCTATTGTTGACGCAATCCTTCAACCTCACCCCCCGCCTTAATTAGAAATGTGATTCCTTTCTACATTATTACATTTCATAATGTTTCTATGGCCGCCTTATTTGAACTTCTTGCCATTTTCACACTGTGCCATAAAACGACACGAACCACATTTTCAGCCTGCCACGAGACAGCACTTTAAAAAAAAGCTAATTTCTGCATAAGCACAGTTATGCGAATTGCGTGCTTACTTGTGGTATTGATATATAAAACCGTGCAATCATTAGAAGAACATAGAACCAACAACAGCAGAAGAAAAAATAGGAGCTCTTGCTTTGCCTATCCGCATGCTGTCCTTTTGATTCTGTCTACTGTCCTATTCCTCTTTCGGATTCTCTTCTCTCCCTTGAAGGCTCAAACCTGCTGAACTCGTACTGAATGAATAGAAGATATCTCGCACCAGTAGATTGGTCAATTGCCGGATACTCGAAACTTACTTGAGTTCGTCCGAGAGGATACTCTGCAGTTATTCTTCGTCACTATGCCCCAGTCTAGATACATAGTTCAGAGACACAAGCTGCATCAATCAGTTATCATTGGCTAATTATTATTTAAATATTTGAACTAGTTTAATTTTTATTCTGTCTGAACAAATAACATTCTCATTTCACAATGCTGTATTGAATGACAAATAAATTATAATTTGTTTGATTATTTATTAAATTACATTTATTTATATAAATTGTCCTGGATCATTTACAATCTGCTGATTTGAATAAGTTGAAGTGTGGCGTATACATACGCATTTAATAACCCCTTCGATTCACAGTGTGATATGATTGTTTATTGACGTCGCGCAGAGAATCAATACGAGAGCTATTGGTGACGCATCTTGTAATATCGAACCTTGATCGAGTGACGAGGACAATGATGATCTGGCCCCTTTCTTTCCAAACTTCCACACCACGTCATCAGAGAAGGACTTGAGACCTTTACTAAATTTATCACGCAAAGCCCTTTTACAAGCGGCTCTTAAGTGGCATTATGGCTCGAAACTTCGACGGAAGCAACGCCCACTACATATTTGTGACCATAGAAACTAGGATATGTAGCCCCATGTTTCACTGTTAAGCAAACCTCAACAAATAATGCTGAACGAAAAAATAATTTTTCTCCATCATTAAGCAACTAAAACTTTTTAATTGCTAACATTTAATATCCATGACCAATATTCATTAAAACCATGTGTTTATAAATAAAGCAAAAAAGAACAGCATACGCCGCTTACAAAAATTAACATAAAACCTATCAAACCTATATCTACTCAAAAAATTTGACGATAGATACGGCTATTTTACCCAGCTTCGTATATTTTTTGCAACTCATCCAAGACACATTAATTTTATTTCCCAGGGCTATAAAATGCTTAACCACTTCCCTAAATCTAGTAGCTTTAAAAACTTGTTGAGGAACAAATTTCCTAAAATTAAGATGACTCCCAACGGAGCAATTTTCCATAATGCGCTTATGGTATGTTAGATGCTATCAGGCATCATTACTGGAAGGGAAAAAAAGTGTGAAGAGATTGGTATTATGTTGTACCTCATATCCGTAAGAAAATGAAGATACTCTTTAAAAAATCAATATTTTTTTCTATTTCGTTTTTGCTTGTACTTTGGTATTAAAAAAACAAACTTATCACTTGAGATTAATATAAAACAGGTTTTTCTTTGTAAAAACATACATAATGCTAGATAACTTTTATAAAAGATATTTTTAAATGGATTTGACATACTATTTATGTTATTTTTATTTCTTCAGTTCATATTATTTGAACACATTATTGTCAATTTTTAACAAGCCAGCGGTAAGCTTTTAGGAAGAATTCTTAAACTCACGTAAAACTTCAAGCATATTTTTTTTTGCTCAATAAATTAGGCTTTTTCGGCGGAAAATGATAATTTTAAATTTCGCTTTAAAAATAATGTAGACAATTTTAAAAGTTTGAAAAGAGTAGCGTTTTTTCGCCACTCAAGGAGCTATTGTTTTAGTTGGATTACTTTTGGCGTACCAGATCACTTTTCAATTTCTTAGCGTTTGCTTCAATTTTAATTACATTTACCTTAAATATATTCAGTTTAATAATTTATTGTTTGCTTTATTTTAATACGATTTAACTTAAATATTTTCAATTTAATAATTTTTCATTAGCTTTTAGTTTCGGAAAAGTTTATTACTGTCAGTTTCTTGAAATTGTATTGTTTATTTTAATTCCTATATTTAATTGAGTAATTTAATAATAATTATAAAAAAAAGCGCACTTAGGGTGGCTGAGTCTATAACTTTGCATAAAACATTTTAAATTTTAATCTTGAGGAAGTGTAAATCGATCAAATTAATGCTTAGAGCAGTGACTCCCAATCTTTTTCATTACGAGGTCCGTCGCCAATAGCCCTCGTGTTGCTTCTAGTGCGACGTTAATTTAAACTAAACTAAACTAAACCCAATCTTTTTCTATCCTCATAACCCCGTCGGGCTCGGTTACTTTCCGCGTGCACCACAACCAAGAATTCTCCATCCTCCCTTTCTCACTATTTCTTTCACCCATTGCAGTATCTGAACTACGAAAAATTGTGAATATAACTAAAACTAAATGATATATTTTTTCATTGCATAGCTTTCTTATTTTTGAAGTAAGCATACAGATTGACACAAAGAGTGGGGAAAAAAATTAATCGGGTAATTGAATTTAGTCTGAATCACAACATTTTTAAGTATTATGTTGAAAAGAGGATAAATACGATCTGATACCCGAACCTGTGTTTAATACTTGCTTCTATATTTGTTTTCTTATATAATTATGCAGAAATAATAAACTCTCGTTCAACAAGTTCAGTGCTGGCAAACAGCAATAAATACACAAGTACATTATGTCTTTTTTAGGAATTTCACTGTATTCGTCTCTACTACGAGCCTCAAAACTTTCTCGATTCACCATTCTACCATTGAAAAAGTAAAAAGTTCTTTAGAAAGGTATCTGAATCAAACTTCGGCGCTCACACGCATACGCACGCACGCACGCACACACACACACACACACACACACTCAGAGAGAGAGAGAGAGAGTCTCTTCTTTTCAGGAATCAGCAATATTAATAAAATCCTCTATCTACATTTAAAAATGCTTTTTTAATTTCTTAAAACGATTCTATTATTTTTAATGGGTTTTCTTCTACTCACATTGAAACTTTGTCAGGGTCAAAACTATAAAAGCTTTTTTCTCAAATTTTAAAGCGCTCAGTTGAGCTGAAATTTTCCAAACACAACTGTTTTGGATCACAATACGATGATTTAATTAAAATCAATTGATAAAAGCTAATTATTTAAAGAATTAAATTTTATTCAAAATTCCAATTGCTTACAACGTGAAACAGTTGAATATTGAAACCAGCAAAGTAAACTATCTCCTCGAAAAATTTTAAGGTATAAAAAATATATGTTGCGTAAAGTGAAGTGTGAAGTTCGAAAGAAAACTCATGTTTAAAATACTCTTTTTTTTTTACCGATTACCGATATTATTTTAACTGAGGGACCTCCATAAGCGTTTTTTATTTCGCGTAAAAGCATCTAAGGACTTCTCTTTGGAGAACCCGTTTGAGAACGGCTTGTAGCATGAAATTTGATTCATTCATTATTTCTCTACTTTTTTAACCAAACACTTTTCAAAACATGGGAAATTTAAAAACCACACTTACCAATATACACGAGCACACACAACATATACACAATTTATGTTAGTAATTTCTTCCTAACTTATCTCTGCATCAAAAGTTTCATCACTCAAGTTTCAACTAAAGAGTACAAGAAACAAATGTTTCATGATAAATGTATTTGAAATAAAAATAAATTTTACGTATCCTACCTAACTTTATTATTATTACATCATATATATGTTTTCGACGCATACAGATGTAAAGGGATGCGTTCCATGTCATCCTATCACTAAACCGTATTAAATGAAAGAAAAGTTTGATTTATATCGAAAAACCATATACAAATAAAGGATGATACCTAAGTTCTTTATGATATTAGATAGGTGTTTTTACAATTATATATTGCGCATTTAAATTTTTAAACAATAAAATTTAACATAAAAAAATCCATACATGATTCAATTACTAACTGCAATAAAATTAAATTGCATTTATAATGCGTCTAGAAATAATAAAAATTTTAATTAAAAATACTAGAAGTAATAATTATTCGTTACTGCTTGTTGCTAATGAAGGAATTTTATACGAGAGTGTAGATCATCAAATCGCTGTTTTAATTGAAGGACATCCGGGTTAAGTTTAAACTTAATGTAACTTTCCCCCCCGTAGCGAGTAGCGACAACTATTATTTCGGGGAACTTAACCCTCACGGGCTTCTATCCCCTGTGAAATGGCTTAAAAATGATTGGTGAACTGAACCTTGGTTTTTCACTTGCCCAGAAGTTAATGAATTATTATGGAAGTTATTTTTTAAAAATTGCAATAGTTTGATGAAAAAAGAGTATTATAGGGAATTTAAAAAGTTTAAAAAGTTATTGCAGAAAGTAAAGTTATCACAAAGTAAAAATATAATGGATGATCAAATTTAATTGCAGAATGGAGAATTAATTGTAATATTGCAGCAGAAGTCTATTGAATTCCTGCTTGCTTGCTCGGTCTGGTCGCAGTAAGAGCGTGGGTTGTGATTGGTCGGTGGCGCGGTGAGCTGTTTGAGTATATAAGTGTGTGTGGGTAGGGGTGGATGGCGGATGCTAATGATGCTAGTTTTGGTTTTTAAGATCGCGGGAGTTGGGTGATTTAGTATTGGATTTTAGAAAGTTTAAATTATTGTATAATTTTAAATTATAGGATTAAGATTTCTCTGGGTCTATGAAGTTGAGGGTTATTTCTTATTGGGGTGTATTTTTCTATTTCTTGTATGGTTTTATTATTTGAAGTATCGATTTTTTGGAAGAAGTTTGCAGAAAGTTTTTTGATAAAATTTTTTAGTGTGGGGAGTTTAAGTGAAAATCTAATATCTGTATTTCTCATGTACCATTGGGCTTTAGCTATTGTTCTAATTGTGGAGTTTTGCGATTTTTCTAATAAGTCAAAAGTAGTGTTAGCACAGTGTGACCAGACCGGGCTAGCATAGGTCAGAATAGGTCTTAGAATCAGGGTGTAGATAAGCATTTTATTACGTCTGCTTAAAGCAGATTTACGCGAGATAAGGGGAAAAATTTTATTAACTGCAGATCTGTACTGCTTTTTAATTCGTATTACATGTTGTTTGAAAGTGAGTTTTTTATCCAACGTTACACCAAGATATTTGGTGTCTAGAGACCAGGGTATATTTTTGTTTTCCAGAAAGATGTCTGGTTCATTTTTTCTGTATCCTCGTGAAAAGAAGACAGCCTCTGTTTTGGAAACATTCAGGGCAATTTTCCAAGTAGAGTACCATGCTTCTAGTATCTGTAAGTGTTCGTTTAGTGCTTGGCCTATGTTAGGTGATTTTTTATGTTGTGCTAATATCGCAGTGTCATCTGCATACATGCATAGTTTTGTTTCTGGGTGTGTAGGGATGTCGTTCACGTAGTAATTAAACAAACTTGTTGAGAGGATTCCTCCTTGTGGGACTCCGGCTTCTATTGATCTTGGATTTGATAGTTTTTCATTTACTGTGACTTGGAATTTTCTATTTTGAAGGTAGGAACTGATTATTTTTACTAGATATGGTGGGGTGTTGTACTGTATCATTTTATATATTAATCCAATATGCCAGACTCGGTCAAAAGCTTTCTGGATGTCCAGGAAAACCGCTCCCCCCCCGTAGTAGTCCATTTATCATGGTCGCGAGCTCGAAATCGACGTTGTTTCTATTGAGTCGTTCGTTCTAGACCTGATGTCAGTAAAGATCCGCTTTGTCGCGGAATTAATGGACGTTAAATTGGTCGAGGAACAAAATATACCCATTGGCGTAGCATAAAGATTAGCTCTTGCACCATAGACTAAAAATCACAATTTCCCACTCAGATTCACAACCATGGGAGAGTTGTAAGGAAATTCGGAGAGGGAGGAGCCAACTAAGTTCTCATCCTCGTCATTTGACCGGAGTACAAAATTACGAGATCCGTTGACAATAGATCTCGAGTTTCTTCTAAATATAGTATGATTGACAATCAATAAATCAAAAACCAATAATTTTTCGTCTGGTCATGGCGGTTTGAATACATAACTGCTTTCTGAAATTACTGTTGTGTAAGGCAGCAAAATCATTTTCGCACCTTGTGGTAATCTGATCAGTGATCCAAAACAGCGTCAATGATTGCAGTAAATGATTTTTTATGCAAAATGCGACTTTTTCTTGAGCATGTGAAAGGTTTAAGTGCTTCTGAGTGATTCTTGTCGTGGCAAAGAACAAGACAAAAGAATTATGCAAATACATGAAGTTAATAGACAATATTGCCATTCATTGACTTACTTATCATAATAAACAACAAATAAAAAAATGATTTTCTTCGTGTTTCGTTGATGGTTCAAAAAATATCTGTTTGTGACAAAGATGGCACTGCTAAGGTTATTTCTTGTCATAATGTTCTGTTTCCCTCTGTTAAAAAAGCGCAAAAATAAATGTGACTCTAATTCACACGTTAGTCTCTAATAAACAGCCTTAGCGTGTGGCACCAGTAGTCTAGTGCTCACGTTTTCGAAATAGGCGTTGTTTCAAGCAAGTCCTGATTCTGAAGGTCAAAACATTGGTTATATAGAAGGCTGACGCATTTTAAATATGTGGAATATCCAAGGTCTACCCTTGGTTTGGTGTGGAAGAATGTGGAGGAAGGGTCGTTCCTCTCGGGTATCGTACTCGTCGTTTTACCTAGGGCCAAAGTTATGAAGTGCGTCACATATAATCGTGATGCTCCTAAATAAGATGTTAATAGACAATCAATCTATAGGCAGCAATTTTCTGTGGTGTGTCGACTTGTATTCATTTTGCATCAAACTGTCGACATCAAGAAGACCTTGAGTAATCATTACAATCTAGTAATGATTACTCAATCTACTAAGTAATGATTAATCAATCTACTAACAATGCATTGCTTTTGGTGAATTTGCTTCAAAAAGACTGTTTCATTGGACGGAACAGTCATGGTGACGAGTTTTTGGGAGATGCGAAGGTATCATGAACATGAACTTTTTGTTGAAAAACGGATGCTGATGAATGGCAAAAAATATATATATTGAATTACCTAATTTCTTTTTCCCATTTCTTACATGGGTACTTTTTAGAGAGTGAAGTGGCATCTCAGGTGTTGTCCTCATAACTTGACACATACTAAAAATTATGGGTCCGTCGCCGAAGCCTCTCTTGTTGCGTCTAATTACAACGTTAATAAATAATCAAATCCAAATACATGGGTAATTTTTGACCCAGTTTCTTTCAGAAGTAAAATAATAATTATAAATATATATATTTCAAAAGACAACATTCCGTATTAATGTATAAAGTACGTTATTTCACTTTTTCTGCAAAAAAAATATTCTTTTATTATTTATCGCAAATAATTCGAAACTGAGCCTAACTCCACTTATATCCTAACTTTTATGAGGGGTAATATTATATTTCACACCTCATTTCCATACAGATATCGCCTCAAATTCGAAGGTGGTTTTGATGCAGATCATGTAGGCTGATCAAGAATTCGATTCTGGTTGGACGATAATTTCTTTAATACTCTTCCTATTTCCCATTTCCAACTTTACTAAATCCTCATTGGATTGAGGAAAACTGATTATTTGGGATGCCCAATCAGCAGGAATCGCCGTCAAATGTCGCATTAAATGAACCTATAAGCGGATGATTTGTCGATCGCTTTCTCAATCTATTACTTATATCATTATTTGATTGGACGTAAAATGTCTTGATTTTCGGATTTCAGAACGGATGTTGTTAGTCTGAAATAATATTAACACAATACACAGTGTATTCAAAAAGTTCCAGGACTGAATGCACACAGGCAACATAACACAGCAAAATTAAGTTTATTTAATATCAAGCTTCTACATAATCCCCCTGCACTTCAATACAACGTTTGGATCTTGTATACAGATCTTTGAACGCCTTCTGGAATGCCTCGACTGCAACACTCTGCAGGTCCATTGTCACTGACGCTTCGATGTCTTCTACCGACGCGTACCGCTGTCCCTTCATCTTCAATTTCAACTTTGGAAACAGAAAATAGTCCGGAGGGGACAGGTCAGGTGAATATGGGGGGTGGTCGATGGTTACAACCTGCCTGCGCTCCAAGAATTGCTGAACAATGATGGATTTGTGTGACGGTGCATTGTCATGCAAGAGACACCTGTTTCCACTGTCCAACATTTCGGGTCTCACACGCCGCATTCTTTTCAGTAGCCGGTGTAGCACATCCTTGTAAAAGACACCAGTGACAGTGGACCCTTGTCGAAGGAATTCGTGGTGGATAATTCCTCGACTGTCGAAAAACACGAGCATCATCGTCTTCGTTTTTGATTTTAACGCACGAACTTTCATCGGTCGACCCTTTCCCGGAATTGTCCACTCCGAACTTTGGCGTTTAGTTTCCGGATCATATTCGAGGCACCACGACTCGTCTCCGGTGACGATGGTTTTCAAAAAGTTAGGGTCTTCATCGGCCGCGTCAATCAAATCTTCGGAAGAAGCAATTCGGTGTTCTTTTTGCTCCGTAGTCAGAGTGTGTGGCACAAAGCGCGCACAGAGTTTCTTTTTCTTTAAATCCTCCGTCATTATCGTAAAAACAGACCCTACACTCATGTTTAAAGATTCCGCAATCATTTCTATCGTCATTCGACGGTCTGAGCGCACCAACGCTTGCCCTCGCTCGACATTTTCATCAGTCCGACTCGAACGTGGACGACCACACCTCTCATCATCGTCCGTCGCTTCTCTTCCATCTCTAAACCTTGCAAACCACTCAAACACACGCGAACGACTCATAGCCTCGTCACCATGAACAGTTTTAATCATTTCATAGGTTTCTGTGGCCGTTTTACCCAATTTAAAACAAAATTTAATGTTCGTTCTTTGCTCCATTTTTTAACGATGACACGACCACTATGACACACCACACTCGAGTGAACGCTGAGAAGATGGAACTCATCCAAACGGAATAAAACTTCGCGCATGGGTCGGAGAAGGTTGTTGCTACGCGCTCCATGAATTGCGCAGAGATAGCGCTACCTGTACTGTTTTACTAGCGGCAGTCCTGGAACTTTTTGAATACACTGTGTAATGAAGACAATTTATAACGTTACATACAACAGAATGGTATTTTTTCAGTGCTTTAACTCCTTTAACTCTTTATCTTTCGGGATTGATTATTACAATATGTACGTACAATATGCCGTAAAATTTTGATATTATTTCTAAGAAATGACTGAGATCTCTGGATAAAATTTATTATGTATATTAACTTATCCTTATGTACATAATGTTGTTAATTACAGCTATTAATATTGATCTGCTTGGTTTCAGGAAGTCATAATTGAAGTAACCTCCAATGTGTACAAGATAGAGATCAATTTGTTGATTTTTACGATGACGGTCATTGTAAAGAAACGGTTGTGGAATATGTAACGCTTGATGGGGTGACTATGAAGTGAAATCTTAAGAATAATAGGTAAAATTAAGCTTCTATCTTGACAATTTTTGTAATAATTAAATCTTTATAATACTCCGGGATAATAATTATAAATTTACGAAACATCGGTTAACTTCTACATATAGCATCCTGAAAATAACAAATAAACATGAATAGCTACAATTTACAACATCATGTACGTAATGGACAATTAATACGTAGAACACATTTTCTCCAGATATATCTCTCAGTACTTTATTAATAATTATTAAAACATTATAATACCCTCTCGTAACTATATATTGAGAGGAGGAGAGGTAATTCCTAACAATATGTAGCAGTGTAGCGTAATAATGCGACAAGAAAATACATGTGAATCTCGACGAAAGGGATGGATTTTATAAAATTAAATATATTAAATTGAAGTTATAATTCTTTATTACTGAATTAATTTTTTTTGTAATCTTTTATGTTGCGAGCTCAAGACCGTACAGTTTCTGTACGAGTATTGAAGAAAGTTGCTCTATTGCTATCTTCATTGCATAAATTAGTGATGAACTTGTTGTGAAATTAGTGATTATGTACGTAATCTAAACAAGGAACACTGAGGCAATTGATCGAGAGACAACACAAACATTTTAGTGGTTTGTATGTTTATATAAAAATAACATCAAATTTTAGGTTTATTTTCTTATGCGAAAATATAAGCAACAACGAAGAAAGATGTATCAATTTTTTTAACAGTCTCTTACATTTTGCGGAAATGAATCGATTTAACAAAAACAATTTCTTACTTTCTTGTTCGATACTGCCTAATAGCATATCGCCTTACTTGGAAAACTGATCCGTTAGGATGCATCCTAATTTTAAGAAATTTGCACCTCAACAAACTTTTTAAGCTATAAGATATAGGAAAAAAGTTAAACAATTCATGAATCCGGGAAATACTAATTGAATTCATATAAAGGTGGGTGGCAGAGAGAACAAACATGATGTTCGGGAAAAGATAGCAAATATTGTCAATTTATTCATGTTACATATTTTTTTTAATTATAATCTTTGTTATAAAATTCTTGTCTCCTTTGATAAGAATGCGATCGCAAAATATAAAATGAATGATCTACCCCTTAGACAGTCTTCAGATATTCGAAATTAAGGGGGATAGAGAAGTGCTAGACGTTTCTTAGGGATTTTTTATAAATGACTCTGTAGAAACGATAAGAAGATCGTTTATTATAATCTTTTAGATTACATAAGTTCATTCTGTCGATAAAAGGGAGTCTCCTTTAAAAATTATAACATATATGATTTAAAAATTTAATTTATTAAATAAAATAAATCAAGACGAAGTTCAAATTTACTTGTTTATTACACTTGAACTGAGAGAGAGAGATAGAGCATATCCATAAGGCTGGAAATACAACTTTGCTATTTAATGAGCAGTACAAAAACGCAGAAATAGAATGTTTTATTAATTTTCTTTTTATAGAGGGATTTTACCCTTTTATACATGGTATAGGTGTAGGGATGCTAGGGGATTTACTGGACTCTAAACAGCGTAGTAGGGATAATACTTAGAGGTCTTCAATCGAGAGAATTACAAGCTCAGAAGATTTTCATGAGTGCGTGATCGCATAAATTAAAGGATAATTTCGAATAGTGTCAGTATATAAGAATGAACTCTTTATTTTTAACTTTTACTTTTATTCGATAAATTCTTAGAAATTCCAAGAGACAGTGCTCGTTGCATTGAAAAAGTTTTTTTTTCAATGAGGACTCACTAGACAATTTTTACGTTTCATTTACTTGTAAGAGTGATATCATGACACCTGTCGCACCTAAAATAATAGGGGAGATTTAAATCAGGTGAACACTCTAGCCAATGCATTTTGTGGATATCCTTCTTTTTAGAAGCTTCTCAGCAGCAGAAGTCCTGAGTAGAAGTGTACCGTCGTCCTCAAAAGTAAGGTCTGGACCAATGGAACCTCGGAAAAAACACATATGTGGGAAGATAACTTCATAGCAGAAACGATCTCCGGTAAGTGAACCTCTGTCGAAAATTTGGAGCTCCGTTCATTCGTCCAACATAATTCCTCACTCCACAAGCACTCCAGTAGCAGCCCAATGGTTCCTTTCCCTGAATCGTGTCCCTCCTCCATATCAAATACCGCTGAGAATAGTTGCTCAGACTGGAACGATTCTCATCAGTCAATAAACAGAACATGATTCCACTGATGAGATGGCTAGTATTTGCGTTCTTGGCACCATTGGTGCCGCTAATGGGTGGATGAGAAATGGTATGCAGTGTTCAGAACGACGGGTGAAAAGGTCACCTTTATACAGTCGCCTGACCAGAGCTAACTGGGAAACTTGTCGCACTTTTGCCGTACGCAACTACTGAGAAATGTTACCCGAATTCTAATTCCAATCTTTTTTATTTTATTGACAGCAGAACGATATGACGGTCATTACTTGCCGTTGTTTTCCTCAGTTGTCCACCAACAATCCTTCTTATAGCTGTACCTGTCATTTGGTAGATTTTCCAAGCTCTTGAAATGACCCTTTTTTTAATCCAGAATTCTTGTGTAACACTCATCAAGTTGCACCCTCTTCAAGCTGGCCGATCATTCTATCGCGAGTAAAGCTTTCCTGATGAATTCTAGTAATCATTATGGTCGTACGATTTACCTTCATTTGCATGGAATGTCTGGAAATTCGTACTTCCTCCATTTAAGTTGCCTTAGCGTTAAACGGAAGCATTCCACACGTTTGAGTGCCGGCC
Organism: Nephila pilipes; assembly: GCA_019974015.1. NCBI lineage: Eukaryota > Metazoa > Arthropoda > Arachnida > Araneae > Nephilidae > Nephila > Nephila pilipes. Next base: position 134,849 of record BMAW01103144.1, read on the forward strand.
GTAACGTTCCCCCTGATATCATAGTGCTGATATTTGCATACACTATCACCATTCTACTGAGCTACATTTTACCTTTTACCTGTAGCACGTTTGAACAATTTCATGTTTATATTTTGAAAAATACATTTCTTGCTTAAGTTTTGCAAGTTAGTATAATATATATATATATATATATATATATAAATAGAAAGTAAAACAAAAATTAATTTTTTTACTTGCTAAAACCTGGAAAAAAGAAAATTATACCATAAAACAATTAAGAAAGACAGCAAATAAATGAAAAGATGCATGACAAATGTTGTAAATAGGTAATTTTCAAAATATGAAAATGTACAAACCAGGCATGAAAAACAATGGAAGCATATGACTGAAATAACTGTTTTGAAAGGGAATATCGTATTCATTTATTCTGCATTCGGTTTACGTCAGATTAGCAGGTTTAACATGTTTGACAGGCCCAAAGTTCGCTACAGAAACATGTTATATGAATATATGGAAATTCCATGAATTACAAAATAACACCAAATGCAACATTGCAATATCCGACACCAAATAAAAATATATAGAAATAAATAAAACACCCTGGCATAAACAAAAAAAGCAGAGAAAATACAATTTAAAAATATTCATTTAGATAAAAAGTAACAAAATACATGTTTTTTTACTACACTAAGAGTATTATTTCAAAGAAATTTTAAGGACTTTAAACTAGCTAAATAAGAAAAATAGTTAAAAGAAAAGAAAAAGAAAAGAAAAGAGAAAAAATTTAAAAACAATAAAATACGTAAATTAAATTTTTTTAAGAAACCAAAACCAATGAAAAACTAAAAATTATAATTATTTTATTTTACATTACTCTTTATTGAATTTAAAGAAAATTTTGCTTTTATACACATATCTAATTATAAATGCAAATAAACATTAATAAATTATAAAATGTACAGAGAATCGAAGTAAATTAATTAAATCTTCTAAAATATACACCCATTAAAAAAAGGAGGGCAAACACTTAATAAGAAGAAAAATACATAAATACAGTAAAACTGCAAGAGAAAATTTAAAATGAAAATCATTTAAAAATGAACGAATTGTAATTAGATATATAGATTACTGCTGTGTGATCAGGAAAGAGGTAGTCTGGTTAAACATGTTTTAGTGATAAAACCTTCGTAGTCAGTTAAATCTTCATTGAATAAGGCACATACCTAACGTAGCAAAATGAAAAAGTAAATTCACGCGATACATTCTTAATCTCTGATCAGTTTTTGTAACAGTATCTGATTATAGGACCGGTCATTGAAAATTACACTTTTATTCATGACTTTAAGTTCCCAGCTTGTTTGTCCGTAATTTCAAAATTTAATGTTTTCTGATATATTGGGGGATACTACTTGATATTTTTGATTTAAGAATTTCATGACAGGAGGTAAATTCAAATATACGAAAATTTATTATTTTGCAATTTACTCTTTTTCTCAAAATGTTTAATAATTCGTATGCTTCTTTAAAAAATTATTTCAATTTTTATACTTCTAAAATAAGAAAGCAATTTTCGTTCTGTTTGAAATGTTTTCAAAACAGTTGAATCGAAAAGTTTATCGTCAAGAAATTCATTTAAAGTTTGGGAACCCATTTTTAAACATCCTGAATTCAGTAATTAAAAAGCAGAATTTTATAAATTAAAATTTAGGCTAATTTCTTAAAATTAGATATCATAGACTCGGAAGAAATCACGTTTCACACAATGAAAAGAATTTTAATCATAGAACTTTCCCTGGGCCAAAAATACTAGTATAAAAATTAAATAAATAATTAATAGGGTCTCTAGAAAGCAGTTATGATACAACCTTTCACCTTGAACACAAATTAAAAGAAAATAATCTTTATGAAGACAGCTTGGATGGAATGAGTGTAAAATGAGATTTTTCTTTGGTCTACAAAATTAAAATTAAAGAAGTCTTTTTAGCAACATATTTTCTTGAATTAAAAGGATATGAAACAATTTATCTTCGACGTAAGAATATCCGAATTGCAGTCATCAATCTTAACATAAACTTTTTTTTTCAAATGTATGGAAGAAAAAAGAACCCATTACAGCTTTTCTTTAATCTTAAATTTTTTTTGTAAAGCGTAATTTTTGAAAATCGGGGAGAAAAAAACCGAAAAGAAGCTTTTTGTCTCCTTTGCAAAACATCATATTTCACAACAGATCTTCCTTATTGAAGCGAAATATCAATAATGCTTGGCGGAAAAGTGGGAAAACGACATGTAAAATTTATTTTCTGGAGATAAAAGGATCCTTAGGAAAAGAGATATTCTTTCCCTGTGAACTAAATAAATTTTTTTTATTCCCCGTTCCGATAAGGAGAAATCGATGTTGAAAGGGGGAAGAACTTTTTGAGTAAGTGGAATCAAGCAATTGAGTAATTTCTCTTTTGAGGTATTGGCTTCTAGAGAATAGTTCTTACTAAGAGTAAAAATCAGACGTGACTGCTTGTCTTGTTTATCTGGAAAAAGATATTTCTATATATAAGCAAGGTAAATGCTATTGACTACACTAGTCTGATAATAGAAATAGTTTAAAACATAAACAGATATATGATAACAGAAATAGTTTAAAATCAAATTTCAATTTTTTTGTTGGTATAATTTAGGGAAGCTCTCTCTCTCACACAGGCCAAAATAAAAAAAATGCACTGAAGGAATTATTGTTTTCTTTCAATTACCTAAGAAGTGCTTGTGTGGAACAGCAAGTAGGAAGTTCAAACACCACCCACACACAGCCAAAGTAAACAGCCTGGCACCGAAATGGTGACACGCAATTCGAACACAAGATCCCAGCATTTTCCATTCATCATAAAAATTGTCCTAGTTTGTTTAGCTAAATCATCCGAACTATAAATAATGACTACAAATCTAAACGTCTCCGACGCATGCACTAAACAGGAAGATTATGTCATCTAGAGATTGCCAATAATATCAACAGAAATCGTTCCAAAGAATGCGATTGTGATTGTTTATTAACATTGCACTTAATGGTGAGGACCTTGTAATTTTGAGAGTCGGTCAAGTGACAAGGACACCACCTGAACAAGCCCCTCTCTCTCCAAATGCAAATCATTCCATATATGTATCGTTTCATATTGATTTTAAAGTTTTCAATAAATGTGTTAAGCTACTATGAAAAACTGTGTTTGCGTTTTTCTCAAAATATGTTTCTTTATATGATTTTAGTACAACTTTCCTCTAAATATACTCTATCCATATAACTGACATTTTCACACTAATGAAGATATTTTTTATACATTGAATTAAATTTCTTTTCTAATGATCATTCATACATTTCAGATACGGAACAATATTTCTTTACAATTTATGAGAAATTTGAATCACAAAATTTAACTTTTAAAAACATCTAAAGAGATTCAGTTTTTGAAATTATAATCATGTTCAATATATGAAATGATATATTTATAAGTATATTGCAATTTTCCAAAGTTATAAATTCTGTGGAATTTATATAAAATGTACGTGAAGATATGTGTACGACTTTTAAATGTAAAAACCATTATTCATTATTAATTGCTAATACCTAATCACTTAAGTTTATAAAAGTGATTTTCTTCACATAAGCAAATATATAAGTATACATATCTCATTGGTCAAATATGATTTCTATTGCTTTTAATTTAACAAAGTCATCATTATTTAAATTTGGAATGAAATGACTCATTTTTTTCCTACCTGATCTCATTTTTTTTTTTTTTTTTTTTTTTTAATATTAAAGTATAAATGCAGTTCATTTCAGTTCTTACGTATTTGCATAACCTAATATCGGAAAACTAGCAGGAGTTCTCTAGAAAAAAACTTGACCAATAAAACAGGAGCAAACATCATATGGTTTCATTTGGGACATTCAAAAATCTAGGGCAAAATCTCTTATTTTCTCTTGAAATGGTGTAGTGTTACGAAACGTGTATCATTAGATATTAGAAATTAGGAGTGAGAACACCTTTTTGGTATAAGATGTCCGAGACAGCAAAACATTTCCTGGTTGAGTGAAATACGTAATGTCTTAATATCTGAAGATATCAAGAAGAAATGGTTGATGGGTAGAATGGTGTGCACGCGGTTTGAAAAAAAAATGTGGGCTGGGCTAGGTTTCAAGAGCTGCGCGGTATAGTGCACCATCCTTGGGAAAACAAAAGAACCTCGTGTTGCTTCTGGTGTGACGGTAATAAAACCAATCAAACAATTGAAACAAATTAAGATTTATTAAAAGCAGAAATAAACTTATTAATGGTCTAAAATCTTTATCTCGTATTACGTTAAAACCATTGAATAAGTGCCTCAAAATGCCAGTGTTTGTTTCCTTTTACGCGTGAGTATTCTTTTTAGTAATTAATAATCTGAAATTTAACCCAAATACGGCTACTGAATATGAATTGCTCACAAATTATTACTCATAGATATTAATGTGATTTTTGTTTAAACAAATAGAAAAATGTGCAGTTACTTAATGTTAATATTTAACTTAACGTGTAGCGCGTATAATTTTAAAAAAGTGAACATTATTTAAATTTGGTATACAAAATAAGCTTATTTTCCTTGTCAGGATATATCACATTTACAGTAATCTAAATTATTAATTATTCAAAAGTATGAATGAGCGAAAACAGTTACTGTTTAGGGCGCAAGACTCATATCCGGCTAAACTGCGAGAAATATTTTTATGAACTATAATCTAGATAGAAAAAGGAAACAATTCATTGACAAGGAGCGTTGAAAATGCAGATGTTTTGTCTGGGGTATCCCGGGAGAGCGTGACGCGAGATTAAAAAAGCCAGTAAATCCCATAGAAAACGAAAAAGATCAATAGAATATCTCAGGGTTCCCTGATGCCTGCACTTGCTTAAAAAAAGCAAGCCTCTGAGGTTTACGCTGGCCAAAAAACTTTTAGGTTAATTAAAAAGGAAGACAGTTAATGGATCGTAAGTTAGAATTCATCAATTTCTTTAACAAGAACTTTCCCTTCCACCTTACATCGTTTTGAACCTCGGTAGTCTAGGTCATGAACTGATGACTGGCGCTGTTCCCCTCGCGCTGTTGGTTCGAGTCCTGATGCCACTGAAGACCTGCATGTAGCGAGACTAATGCACGTTAAATCCGATCGAGTATCCAAGACCTCCCAATGGTGGGGCTTGGAAGTTTGGACAGGGGGTGCCAGCTCAGATATCGTCTTTGCATTTGACCAAGGTTTGAAATTACGAAGTCCGTCGCCAGTATGCCCGTGTTGCTTATAAGTGCGGCACTCATAATCAATAAATCACAAAATGGGTTTATTTTTTCGGATAAAAACTGTCCATACTTTTCATAAAATTCAGTCACAGGAAAACATTATTCTAAAGTTTATTGCTGATTTCGAGTATAAGCAATAATATATCATGAATAAAATGTATGCTGCCCTGTAGCTCCTAAAAGTACAGCTTTGACAGAAATACGCTTTCAAGACCACTTCTAAAATTTCTCTAACTTTCCAGTGGGAAATGTGTATTTCTTTTTTCAAAAAGAAAAAGAAGTTCCTTTATATATAAATCCCAAATTTTACCCCTTTTTTGCATGGGTATACAAGCAATGGCAAGAAAATTTTTATCGATTTTTTTAGCCTTACCATCATGTAGCGGAAATGAGGCGCTTTACTAAAAAAAATTGTTTTCCCTCTAACTATGCGTGATTACCTAGAATGGTAAGCCTTTGAAGAGCCATTAACATGAAAACTTATTTCCCTTAGAGCTATTGAAATAATACAAATTTAGTCCAGCTGCTACAAAAATTGCAAAAGTTATTCTGGGTGTCCTCTCCTTTCCCCCTTCCCTTTGAAGACTTTAACCAGGGTGTAACTCATTTAGTCCAAATGGAAGGATGTTTGAAGAAGACATTTTTTGACAGAGAAAATATACTCTATTCAAAACTCTGGGTGAATTATAAGGAAGCATCGGACAGTGTTAATTATTAATAAGAAACAATCGAGATATCTGTGCAAAACTTATTCTGCCTATATTAATTGATGTTTCTATATAATGTTGTAGAATACAGCAATTAACTTTGATTTGTTTGGTTTCAGAAAGTCTCTAAAAACAAATGAACATTTATAGTTATAATTTGCATCATTATGCATATACATGTCAGTTAATATGCAAAATGTATTTTATTCAACTATTTCGGTTACTTCATAGTAATACTTAAAACATTATGACCCACCCTCGTATGTAGGGCATGTACAAATGAAACGATTGTTCAATTGGTGCGAAATAATGAATAAACATTAAATCGATACCTCGATGGATATGAAGTGACACGCTGAATAGCAAAGTTTCAATTACTATCCAGTGGTATCGTAAAATTTAATTATTAATAAAAATAATCTAGACAGAAACTTAATTTTTTTAAATTTTAATTATTATTATTATATTAAATCTTCTTTATACATAATCACCATCTTGATTTTTTCATTTTCACCAGTGATCTTGGCCTTTCGAAGGAAATCAGCAAATTGAACCCTCCCTATCTTCTCCATACTTTTTTTTTAATATATGGCTTCTTAAAAGCAAATAAACTTGCAGTATTAGATGTGATTTGCAATATTATGTATATTAGAATCACTTAGTATGCAGAATAAATTCTATCTCATTAGCTAGGTTATTTCTTAGAAATAATTAAAATTTTATGATACTCCTTCGTAAACATATGATGAAAAGGTAATTAGAATCTCTTTACTTATAAAAAATTAATAGATCTTTAAAAAAAACATTCAGAATCATAAGCAATCTATAGTTTATAATATGATATAATTTAATACCCTTTCTCGTTAACATATTAACTAGCGTTCTTTATTCATGAAATATTTTGACCCAAAACAACATTTAATCGAAAGACATGTATATATGCATCATGGTAATGTGATAATAGACGACATTTACAATATTTTCAGAGAAGAAACAAACATATTACGAATAATTCGCAATATTTGTTATTATCTTCTAATATTTAGTTTTTCCCCGGCCTCCCTCTTAGACGCATTAATTTTATTTCCCGCGGCTACAAAATGTTTAACTTCTTACTTTAATCTAAAGGCACTAAAAACTTTTAAAGAGTAAATTCGCTAGAATTAAGTCTGTTCCCACTGGAGCAATTTTCGATAATGCGTTTAAGGTATGTTATTGGATGCAATCACGCATAGTTAAGGGCAAACATTTTTTTTTACTAAATCGCCTCATTTCTGCTAGAAGATGGAAATGACTTAAAAAAAGTACAATTTTTTTTTCTCGTCATCGCTTACATACTTATGTAGTAATAATTCTAAATAAGATTTGAGACTTTTATATAAAGTGATATTTGTTTTTCAAAAATATACATTCCAACGGAAAGTTGAGAAATTTTAAGAGTTGACTTGAAAGCTTATTTCTGCCAGTGATCTACAGTTCAGGACCTCAGGGCAGCTTTTTATTCGTGACATTTTTTGTATGTCCTCGAAATCAGCAATAAACTAGAAAATACTTTTTTGCTGAGACTAAATTTAAGATATGTTTAGAACGACCTGAAACATACTGTTTTGCATTTAAAAAATTGATGCGCCATGGTGGAAAATTCCTGAGGGAGGAACTCGTGAATTCTAAATAAGTGATCATAAAATTTTTCATCATTTGGATTAGATTAAGAGTTTTCCAGCCGGAATTGTTTCATTTGAGTCATAAATTCTAATTCCTTTTCCATAAAGAAATCATTCACAGGAAATCGAATTAGTTTTCATGCGGCATGGATTGTTGATTCATTAAGCATTTGTATTTCACATAAGTTCCCAAATTTGTCGAAACCGTTTCATAAAAGAGTAATAACCATTTCATGAAATCCCTTCATGAACTTCTGGTGGTTTGATGGCTCATAATGCCACATTAGTTTGAGTAATACTATAAACTTACATATCAAAGGAAAGATAATTTAATTGAGAAGAAAATATTGAATTTTTTATGAAAAAATATTAACTAGCATAACTAACGAACACGTAGAAAACTTATTACCGAATTTTATTGTTTGCACATATTTACTCTTTTTGTAAATAAAAAAGGTGAAAATTTTGAAGGTATTTATTCTGGTTCAAATATATTGATTGACCTCATCTAAAAGATTTCTGACTTCGAAATTCCAATAAGCAAGTTCATTTCACGCACACATTTCAGGAAGAAACAATAGCCCCATTATTAAGTCTGATTATTTCGGTATGTTTATTGCTTTTTTTATATATAAAATAAACAATTCATGTGACATCACTCCCCTCAGTGATTTACTTTCTTTAGGGAGCTCCGGGGCTTAGTTTTTTTATGTGAGTACGCGCATCACTAACTCCAAGGACTCTAGTGATCTTCCCTTATTATGGGGGTACTGCCTGTGGTAAACCTGTTATCAACATAAATCTGCTTCCCCACAATATCTTATTGAATATATCTCTATTCCCGACCATTTCGACACGGGACTTTGAAACACGGGTAACTCAACTCCTAAATACCATAGCGACCATTCTCTATTTTCGAATTTTTTTTCTTGTCAACCACTTTTTATCTTTTTTTTTTTTTTTTCATTTATTTATACGTCTAGATCATAGCTCTTTGTGCCAACGTCTGTCACTTGCGTAACTTATCTTCAATATCACTTATACTCATTTGCTTTCTTGAAACAAGTACGCCCATCATGTGCTCGATGTACCTAGTGATCCGTTTTCTTCTCCATGAGGTTTATTGCTTTCATAAATAAGGGACGTTTCCGCAGGAAACCCAACTATCTTTCTCTATTTTCAACTTTCTTCTTGTCCATTGAATTACTTGATCCCCCCAGTTTTTCAAACGTTTAGATCACAGATACACATTGTTTGAAACAACACAGTCAGGTCTTATTTTTGCCCCATAACCTTCAACTTTCATTCACTCACTGTGGCTGCTGTAACCAAGTGGTCAAGGTCGCGGACTTGAGGCCGGCGGTTTTCTTCGAGTAGTGGGTTCAAGCCATAAAGTCAATAAATACCCTCCGTGTAGCCGGGAACTGACTCATGTTAAATCTGTCGAGTCTCAAAATCCTCCTGTTGATATGGCGCGGATGTTTGGAGAAGGTGTCATCCCCGTCACTTGATTGAGTTTCAAAACTATTAGGTCAGTGATCAACAGCTTTTTTGTTTCTTCTAGTGCTACGCTAATGAAACCAGTCATCAATCACTCAATGACTCTCATTTGAAGTCACAATCACATTATGGAGATAATCACATGTTTTCTACGATTTAACTCCCAGGGGCCTAATTCTTACCAACATTATTTTTAATAGAAGCATTCTCTAAGAATATACATGTTTATTAACAATAATAACACATATGAATAAAAACTGCCTATAATCTCAAAGTATCTACATTACACAAGAGGAAAATAATATTTTTATTTTAAATTTTGTAACATTTTTGTAAAAATGTTAATGCTCTCTATTATATCTTTATCTAATTCTTGAATTTAAAATTGTTCGTAGAGTTTACAAGTACGAGTGAGAGATTGATGTATGTTCTTGAGAAAGAGGAAACTACGATTCTATCTGTCATATTACAATGAATTGAGCCCATTAAAAACTCTGAATGAATATTCAATATTCTCTTTCGTTGAAAAATTCAATGCAAAGAACAAGAGTTGAATCTTCGATGGATATAGTTCAGTAGCATTTCGTTTTATCGCACTTTTCTTAATAATAAACAACTTTAATTCAAATAATAAAAGCATAAAGTTCATGTATCGTTTCTATTTTGAGATCATTCTAGCCAAAGGATAATGGTGGTGAAATCATGGTCTGTGTTGCTTCAGTCGAATCGTTGAAACTCCTACAATTCCACTAAAAACACATTCTTGTAACAGGAATGATGTTTAACTATTGGGGATTAACGTCCTAGCGTTGAAATAGTGTGAAATTTAGGGCAGTAGGGTTCCAGCTCAGGTGCCGAACTCTTCAATTGAGTGTGGCTCAAAATGGCAAGATCCATTGCTAGTAGCTCTAGTGTTGCTTCTGAGTGCGACGTTAAGAATTAACAATCAATTAATGAAGTAAAATTTTGTAAAATTTGATTCCACTGATTTGTCTTGATTCCAGGGCTGACCTACCACATAGCGGATGGAGAATAAGTTATCAGAATAGAATGCCAATTCAAGTGTCATTCTCATTACTTGATCGGCGTTCAAAATGAAGAGGTCAATTGCTAATAGTCTTTGTTTTAGTTTTGTTTTGTTTTAGATGTTAATACTATAAATGGATTTTGTGCAAAGGGAAAACTCGTTAGCCACTTAAGAGGCTATTATTTTAGGTGGATCAATTTTGGCATACCAATTCACTTTAAAAAAAATTTATCGTTCGCTTTAATTTTAATTAGATTTAGTTTAATTAGATTAGTTTTAAATATATTCAAATTAATAATTTATCTTTTGCTTTAGTTTTAATTACATGTAGCTGATATAATATTCAATTTAATAATATATCGGTTCCTTTAATTTTAATATCAGAAAAGTTTACTATTGTTCATTTCTTGATATTTCATCGTTTACTTCAATTCTTATACTTAATTGAGTTATTTAATAATAATTATTAAAAAAAGCGCACCTTGGGTGACTAAACCTGTTCTTTGCAAAACTTTGCATAGAACTTTCAATTTTACTATTTAAAAATGTTTTAGTGATAAGCAAAACTGTTCTTTAAATACGAAGATGATTCGATAAGTCCTGAGAAATTGAAAGCGATAGTGTTCGTATATTCAAAAATGGTTTTTAAAGTAAGCATCATGATTCACTTGGTAGCTGTCTAAGTCTTAGTTACTCATATTCGTGATCTTGACGTCTGTTTTGTGTCATAAAGTTTTCGGCAGATGAGATCATTCACTCCTCCTTTGGAGTAGATTTATTTGGAAACAACCCATTGTTCCGATTTTTGTTCTATTTCCCTTGTATGTATGATGTATCCATTTATCATCGACATGACAACTTAACAAAAAATGAGGTCGACAAATACACGCGGTAGCCTTTAAATTTTGATTTGGTTGCAAATACCTACCAAACCACACACACAGCTATCCAATTTATTAAATTAACTATCAAATCAATATCAAATTTATTTCGGCTCCATTTAACAAATGGTAGCTGGTAACGGTAACAACAATTTACCTCAAGTATGCCATATGTGTTGAAATACAAATTCTTTTTGAACGGCCCTCGTATCTTAATTCTTTTTAGTATTTTGAGAATTCATCTTGTGATGTAAACTCGGATGATGTACTTTCTTGTTGAAATGGTCTGGATCGATATTGAAAATTTTTTTTTTGTTCAAGTATGCAAAAAATGTAATGTAAATAAATGTGCATACCTTAGGTGTTAATAATTACTTTAAAATAATTAATCTCTTCACGTAAAATTCGTGTTCAGGTTCAGTGGATTATATTCATATACTATAAATATAATTGTAGAGTTCAAATAATTTAACAGTTGATTATTGCCGTAAAATAATTGTTTAGCATCGCTAGCCTAGAGAATAGTAGGAATCCGCTTACATAATTTCAGCTTGTCACCATGATAAAAGCAAATTCCTGGCTGATTTGGCAACTCATCAGAAATCCGTAGAACTACGGTGAGAAATTTTGTCGCATGCCCCATACTCCCCAGACCCAGGACCCTCCGATTATCTAAGGTTTCTCTTTCTGTTTGAAGGAAACAATATCAAAACTGAAGCAGATGTCAAACAGTACTATTTAAATTCTTCTCACTTAAAGACAATGCTTTTTTCAGGAATAGTATTTACAAATTACCATCACACTGGCAAGAGGCCATTTGAAACAACGAAAATTATATTACACAACAAATATCAATAAACGCATGAAAAAGTATTATTTTTTTTCACTCCCCAAAACTGACAGAACTTTTGATAGACCTAATGTTATTCAGATAAATAATAGATTCCATAGTAAATGGAATAATACATCATTCTCTCCGACAAATCAAATGGGCAGAACAAAGCCTATTAAAGTTATATTCTAGATTGGTTCTTTCACTTGACTCAGACGACAGCCCTTTATCGACATAAATCGAAAGTCAGACAGAATCTCCGTAACCAAACGATACAAACAGTCTAATCTTACTTTTATTTAGTGGTTGCTAAACCACTAGAGAACTATATCTATATATAGAACAGAAACCTCTCAATTCTTTTCTTTCTCACAAATAATCTTTTTTCATCGATTGTTCATCCCCGGAATCGAAACGTAAAGATTTGCTAAGTTCATTTTTATTTGCTTAGACAAGACGAAGGCGTCTTTTGTTCTGATAACTCTGTTTTCTCCAAGACAATAAATTTTTGTATCTTTTTAAAGTTTTCCCACAAAGCTCTTTTGATGTTTCGCATCGGTTTGGGTGTTCTTTTATGAAAAATGATCCTTTACAGCATAGACCTTTAAAGCTACTTTGCTTCTCAACAGACTACTTCCGCAATTGCTATCGTTAAATTCTCTAAAAATTATTCCCTACTACTCTTATAAGGATACAAAAACGCGCAGTAAAAAATAATTTTTTTTCTCTCTCTATCCGCTGCAAAAAACGGCTTATATTTAGATTGATGAGACTGAAGAGTTCCGCGCCTATGATAAATTGTTTCGTATTCTTTAATTTAGGAGGAAATGAAGTAGAAGTCTCGTTTTATATTTTCATTTGTACCCCTAAAGAACAATTCGTTATTCTGTTGTATCCTTAATATGAAGTTGTCTGTAGATTGATGAATTTCTCGTATTCTGTGTTTCAGATATATGCCTACAGTGCAATTACTTTTTTCGCAGATACCTTTCCATCCAATTACTTAGTACTGCAAAAAATTTAAAGCTACAGTTACTTAAAAATATGAAAAATTATTTTCTTAGAACTTATTTTATTATATTCGTAATATGCTTCTCTAGAACTGAATTTCATAAGTTAAAGTCAAGGAATGAGATAGTTGAAGTTAATACTCACGAGTTGATTTTTTAAAAATTAGAACTTAAGGTGCATTGAAATTGGTTTCTCGAGGATAAAGATTTAAAATTATAAATTGTCATTATCGAAACATCTTCCCACAAAGCTGAAAAGCACCGATAGCGCAGAGGTAAAGCACTAGACTTCAGTATCACAGTTCCACGGCACAAAACACCAATGCTGATAATATTAAGAAATTTACGTTAAAGTTTTGTTTAATTATTCTTTATTTTCTTCTATAATTTTTAAAACCATCCAGAATATTCTTTATTTTTCCAGAGTAATAATTCTGGAATATTCTCATGTTATAAATAAGACATAGAGTTCTTAGTCAAGTGTAACTGTTTTTAGTCTGCCAATAAATCTCGTTATTCCCTTATCTATTGTTTTCAATGTCTACAAGACAATATATTTTGGCCGATTTATCCTAGTGATCATAATGGTGAACCTGAGGCTGACATTATTTTCGTCGAGTTGCAGGTTCGAGCCCTGATGCCTTTAAAGACCATCTGTGTAGCTGGGCCGATGCTCGTTAAATCTGGTCGGGACCCTAAGTTCTCTCATTGACGTGATTTGGGGTGAAAATAGCTCAGGTATCATCTTCGTCCCTAAAACCTCGTTGCTTCTAAATGCTATGATAATAAGCGATCAATAAATAAACCATATATTTTGTACGTATCCATCAAGAAATTGATAGGAGGAAACGATAGGAAAGAGATTTTCAAACAAAACGCTTTAGAATGGAAATTTCTTCGTGTTAGTGAGTGTACCAAAAGCAGATGGACAACACATATGCATAGTTACTAAAAAGTTATTAAATTCTCTTTTCAAAAGCGAATCTAGTTTGTTTCTGCCCGAAGTTTCAAAGTTCTATGAGATGAACAAATTTCAAAAAGAATTTTTTTTTATTTAACTTATAGAGTTTAGCACTACCCGAAAATAATGAATATCTAAGATAACCCTGACGTCTTAGAAAAGGAAAAAGTATGTGAGAGCCTATTCTATACCAAGTTTAAATAGTTCTCAGATTTTAAAATCGAAAAAGCAAATGGAAATAATTTCTTAACATTGAGACACCTATATATTTAATGTATGTATTTATATAGAGGTGACATTTCTATCGATTAATAATGATGCGTGAGATATTAAGAATATGCATCTCTTTATATATTTGTGAATCGTCAGTTAACATTATGATAGATATATCTTGCATAAATTTCAATACATTCATTACTTGGAACACTTTGCTGGGTAATTATGAACATGAGATAATTTTTTAAAAATAATATATGTAACTATACAAAGGTACATATGAAAACATTTTGTATTCTGATAGGATTTAAGAAACTGTAATAAATAGAAAGTTCAAAATTTAATTTTAAATTGTAAACAAACGTGTCACGCAATAAAAAATATCTATATTTACCTTTCTCTCAAAATTGTTTTTTGGATTGCGATACAATTTCCTCAAAATATATTCTGTCCATTGTATCGATATATTTGCACAATACGAAATAACTCTTTTTTTTACTCAGTGAATATATTTTTTTCTATTAAATGCTCATAATGTTTATGTACTGCATATTATTTGTACAAAAACCATGCAAAATTTGAATATTAAGATTTAAATTTAAGTTTATTTTTTTTAAAAAAAATATAATTATGTTCACAGTGTTTGGAATATTACGTTAATAAGTGTTGCGAAAATTTTTAAAGTAATAAATGCAGTGAGCTGTGTGCTAAATGCACCCAAAGGTAAGCACATGATTTATAGATATAAATACAACTACTGATTGTTCATATAAATAGATAAATAAATATAAATATATCAAAAGAATGTTAAAATAGGACCTCCAATGCTTTTAATTAAAAAATAAATGAAGATTAATTAAGTTTGGAAAAAAAAAATGAGCTCATTTGTTTCTTCGACTAAGGCGTCTCAGTTACCTTAACGCATCGTGATTGACATTACCACTTTCGAAACAATCAAAGGTCTACTTTATTTAGGTAGGTAAGGTCATCATGACCCTGAGACACCCTAGTGATTTCTTTATTTCCTATGAGATTTAACGTCTTGGGTAGACATGGGTGACACGGCGATACCCCGGCGATCATTTTCGATCCTCCATCTTGTCTACTATATTTTTAACTTTTTACTTCTTTTTCAAACATCTAGATCACAGTTATACCTGGTTCGGCACAGATTGGCAACACTTGGCCCTAACGTAATTAAGCTCCACTATCACAAACATACCATTTACGAAAAGGTAAGAAAATATCTTTCTAAATATTGCCGACACATACCACCTTTCGAATTGCTGGATCCACGAAAATATATGCCGGTTTGAGCATTATCGATTTCAACCTTCCAAATTTATTATCCCTCTTTGTGGAACCATTTAAGCAGATTCCCAATTTCTGATGAGGGTGCATTTCTAATCATAATCACCTTCCATCATCGTAACGGGGTGGGTGGGAAGAGTAATCGAATTATCGTCCCGCCTGAATCGGATTCCCGTCGGCTGTAGTTGATTCAAGGACTCCAAGATGATTCCAAGATTGGCTTGGATGGGGATTCTCTCTGTAACATCTGATAATCAAATGAGATGGATGAAATGCGATTTTAGCTGGTGATTATAAATTTGCCGTTTTTTTACCATTACAGGGGATTTTGTAAGATTTTCAAACAAAACTGGAATCTGAAAAATTAGCATAAACTCTTTAAACCATGAGTATAAGATAAAAATTCATAATAAAAGAGATTTCATATGAATTTTATTCTTGAATACAGTGACAAAAATACATGAAAATAGTTTTTCTGAAAATTGTTAAGGTAATTACATTTTATAACAATTTCATAAGAATTATAAGTAATACATACGCATGAATAAATTTTCAGAGTAAAAGGAATTATAAAATATTTAACAAAACACGTGATCTATTTAATAATACGTTTTATATTATAATTGGTTTATAGTAAGGTTTACTATAGTTGTGATCAAATTTGAATACGAAATAATGACACCGTAAGACACACAAGATCTTTCAGATTCCACACTTGTTGGTTGACTAATTATTAAAAAAATCGTAAATTATTTTTAATATACAAAGTGTGGCTAAAGAATCGGATTAATGCTATATATAAAAACCTTCATATTTTATTCTTTATAATTTTAATACTATCCCTTAATGCTTAATATATTGCCCTTTACGATCATTACTCTGCTCCATGTGAATTTTTCATTGGGCAAATCTATGTTGGAAGTCATTTTCTGAAGGCGTGTTCATGGTCTCCAATCACTTTTCTCTTACAGCTTGGACCGTCTCAGATCTTGTTTCTTTCAGTACTGGTTTCTCCTTAAGGAATATAAAAAAGTCCCCAGGTTCAAATTAATAGAGTGGAAGTTCTGGTACATACACAGGTACTGGAAAACGCAGGTACTTATAGTTTGCCTGATAACGTATTGAGAAATTGTGGAGTATGCTAATGAAGAATCCGTAACTTCTTTTCCCACAGTTTGCAAAAACTCTTCGAAACAGACTTTTCGTCGATTCATGTGATTTTAGCAACTGCACAAACACTCAACTGAAGGTTGTTTTGGATCAAAACTCTGATTATGCAGTGTTTTTGTTCGTCTTTGGTGTTGCATGTGGTTTTCGATGTGGGTCACTTTCAGTCTGTTTTCGTCCCTCTTTAAGCCGATTAAATCACTCAAACTCCTTAATACTTGTACATGTTAAGCGCTTAATTATTGTATACTTCTTTTCAAAAAGGATTAATGGGATTTCTTTAACAATGGATGTGGCGGTTTCCGAATTTCGAAAGAAATTTCACATTAAAGCGTTGCCTTTTTCAAACACTTAAAATTCTTCCGATGGTCTGCAGATGCATGGTACAATACGAGCGAAGACCACGGCTAACTGAAGGAATGGAAGGAGGTGAAACATGACTTGGACTTGTGACGTTTAATCTTGATACGTTAACATTTGTTTGTGGATTGATCAGTCTGATTATTTTTTTAGCCACATCTTGCATTTCCTCCTTATACTTTTCCATTGATAATACTCCACTTCATTCTTAATCATTTCAGTAATATTTTTGTGTGCCAAAGACGTATTAACATGTACTTCCGGTTTATTTTTATTATTTTTTATTTTTTGTTTAATAAATTAAGCTTCTCTTTCATGAATAAAGTGAGAGGTGGCAGCTTTGTGGTCATGGGCGTGAACTCCCGAATAACGTTATTGTCTTCAAGTCGTGGGTTGGGGCCCAGGTGCCCCCGCGTAACGGGGCTGATGCACATCGTAGCCTCTCCATTCCTGTTTTTTCTCATAAGTCGGCCTTTTTAAATACAATGTGCGGATCTACAAAGTTGACATTAATGACATATTCTGGCGATTTTCTTTAACTAAATGTTTTAATTTTAACATTATAATGCTGAGTGCTCCGTGCATCTTGACAGCCAGAGCTACATAATTTTTCCAACTTTTTGACAGTTCCAGAATCTTGTCTCATTAAAGCCACGCTGAAAAAGAAAGAAATTTGGCGACAAGAGGCAGATCGAGGGTTTTCATCAGCGAGAATTCAACAGGCCTTGATTTAATTCCTGACAAGACGATTGCCCCTGATACCTTCAGTCACTAAACTTGTCTGTAAATAGCTCTCTCGCCCTCTCCTCTCCTCTCTCTCTCTCTGTGTGTGTGTATGTGTGTTTATGCAATATAATTAAATACTTAATGACTTAAAATCAATATCATTTCTTGGACTTTATCTCAGAATCTTTAATTCTTCTTAAAACGTTACCGTTACATCTGTCAGTACTACGTTAAATCTGTTCGAAGTTCCAAGTCCTCCCGTGGCGTGATGGGGATATTTATATAGGTCAAGTATTGTCCTCGTCATGTATTGTCCTCGTCACTTGACCGACGTTCAAAATTATGATATCTGCCACCAAAAGCCCCCGTGTTGCTTTAAGTGCGACGTCAATAAATAATCAATAAATGGAAAACGTCATTGTAGATGTTGAAGGAATTGAACACGGAATCAGCATCATTTCTTTTCACTGTTGATATCTGGTTGGCCTTAGAATGCGCATCATTTTTATTGAACGTATTACATACATTCAATTAATTTTACGGTTTTATTTTTGATTGCAATTTTACTTGTTTTATAAAAATAGGTAAATTAGCGGCCCTGTTACTAAATAAGAGAAATACATTCTAATTATGTACATAATTTGTGACGTCTGCCTCTCTAATAATTCTTTCCATGGCCATTATTAAATGTTTATTAATTAGTCACTAAGATATAAACCAATGAACGGAATTTTCATAGTAATAATAATGGAATTCTTCCATTCAAGTTAAAGAATGTAAATGTTTATTCCCTATTTAATATAATCTCTGTGTGTGGAAAGGCATTTTAACAGCAGGCGTCTTTGTTAAAATAGACCACCGTAAAATAATTGTTTGCTTCTCGCGGGAATTTATATGTTAAGAGCCAGCGTAATATCTTATTCTTATAAATGTACATAAAGTGCTCTTAACATGCCATTTAGTAATATATGAATAAAAAACACTTTAATCAATTAGGTATAGTCATTCAAAAAGAGACACTTTTTAACTTAGGCTAACTGCAAACCTTCCCATAACAAACATCTCACGTTTCTTTCTGACTGTATATTTAAGTTTCTAATTCGTTTCCAACCAAATGAAACCTGGTTACGCAAATAAGATAAACTTTAAAAATGTAATGAATAGATATAATCAAGTTGTGAACAAGTGACAGAGAAAGATTACAAAGACATAGAAAGTTTACAAAAAGAGAAATATTGTAGTAGTTGAAAGATAGCGAATTTTTGAAGCGTTTGAATAGTACAAGAGAGATACTTATGATTGTGATTTATAGGATCCGACGTTGGATGATCGAAGTTTCTCTATTGCGGATTAACTCGCATCGTATCCCGGTAAGAGTTTTTTATGATATTTCTTAGAGGTTGTTAGTATCCGCATGGAAAAACAGTGAACTAGTAGAGAGTATTTTTCTTTTCAGAGGAACAATAAATAAGAATTTTAAAATTGATTAATTACAATATTTAAAAGTTTTTATGCGACTATTTTAATTATTTTTTCTGTGCTTGGAACTAGGTTGAAAACTTTAGATTAACGATTAGAATAATATTTAAGATGGCAGACAGGTCGGATAACAGAGAATCGCCACAGACTCTTAGAACTTTTTCAAATCTTATCAGACCTAAACAAATTGGCATCAGTGATAAGCGACAAACACTCTTTATCTAAAGAAAGAATGATAATGCTAATACCGTTTTCTTATACGCTCGTAAATCAATACAGTGTTTCAGTTGCAAGGCGGCCATCAGTCGTCAGATTCCGAGATCCAGGGTTCCGAGTCGTGTGTTCAAGTCACGGTGCCATCATATAGTAGGACTGATACTCATTTAATAGATCGACAATCAGTGTATTCACATAGGAGTGGTGTGGAAGTTGGAGAAGTGGAGGGCCAGTTCTGGTTTCATTCTCGTCAATAGATCCGAGATTAAAATTATGAGATCCTTTGGTAATATTCCCTCGTGTTGCTCGCAACTGCCACGTTAATAAACGACCAATTTTTCTCTCTTTCCCTTCCATATTATGATTATAAATTAATAATAATTTGCTTAAAATATCCGATTAATGAATTTCTCAACCAAAATGAATTAACCTGGTAATTGAAAGCTAGTTATTTATATTTAGATCATTCATCGCATAATAATTAACAAAAATATTGCAGAAAATTATCAGAATAAAGTGTATCACTTTACACATAGAGAAGGTATCTATATGTACCTACTTTAAAACACAGTCAACTTCAAAGTATATTACATTAGACACAATGGTGAATAAAATGAAATGAAACACTAAAATTTTAAAGGAAATAAAAATGAGCTTGAAGGAAATCGCGTCGCTTACTTTTTTAAAAGATTAGTGAAATGCATGAAAATAACAACAAGCTGTTTACTACATTATTTAAAATGTAACCAGAGAATGTGCAGGTATCCGTTATAAAGTTAAAAAATCAATAGGTGCAGTCTACTTTAATGGAAAGGACAATATCTTACTCTGTACATGAAAGTAAATAGTATTCTGCTTACTTATGCAATAACGGGAAAATATTCGTTTTAGATGTTTGGAATGACACTTTCAATAATGCATAATCCTTTAAATAATAAATTCCTGGAATTTGTCTTGTAGCTACGAACCATAAGAGAATAATCTCGAACGCTTATTTTAAAATACAATATTTTGTTTAAGAAGCTTAAAATAAGCTGTTGTCGGATACAACCTAAGTGCATGTGGGTAATCTTTTCAAAAAGTAGCATTTGTGAATTTTGTTGCTGCATCTGCAGTTAAATTGGCAAAAAAAATTTGTTTTATTTGAAAATTATGTATTATAGCGCTTCATGTACTTCGTCACATAATTACCTTTTACCATCTAGCTCATGTTCGGAATGAAAAAAAATATAATCTATGTGAATTAAATTACTATATTTATGCATTTTAACACGACGAACAGAAAACGGCAGAATTAAAAAAAGCCACGTTCAATTATACTCTTCCACTGTCACTGGAGGCAATAGCCTTGTGGTCATGGTCGTGGACTTATGGCTGCCGTTGCTTTCGGTGAGCTCTAAAGTCACTAAAGACCCACCGTGTAGTAGAGCTGATGGATGTTAAATTATTCGAGGCCCCCAAATCTCCATAGACGCGATGTAGAAGTTTGGAGAGGGGTGTGCCAGATCAGTTGTCGTCCTAGTCACTTGACGGAGTTTCCAAAAGACGAGGTCCGTCTCCAGTTGCCATCGTGTCATTTATATGTACGACGTTCAATCAATCAAAATTGCCGTTTTAAATAAGAATAAAGAATTTATGCTGAAACGAATCGTTTTCTGTTAACTAACATTTTGGGTTATTCTATAACACCATTTGAAATGAAAGGGTTATCTTGTAGAAGAACCATGACTAGTTTAAATTAGCATTATAATACAAGAAATGTATTGAAAGGTAATTATCAGATTATAAAGATTGAAAATAAGGGAAGTAGTAAGATTGTTGAACACTCTATAAAATGTGAAATTATCTTCCCCAAATGTGTGTTCCTTGTTCATATCCGGTATCCACATCTTAATTGAACTCGAGTCCAGTATTAACAATTCTTCTATTTGTTGTTAATAAAGTAAAATAGATTTTACTTTAAAAATCTTTGGTCAAGGAGGTAATTAAATAAACGCTGCACATTCATTATCATCATCCTCAGTTCTCGTCATACCAAAGTGATGCATGAGGCCAGAACAGCTGAACCTTTTCCAATCCGTTCTAACGGTGTCTACAAGGTACTTCCTGAACTCTGCCATCCAAATGAATTCCTCTCTGCTATGTGGCACCATGCGGTTCTTGGTCTTCCTCTTTCTTTTTACATCTGGTGTCCACATTACAATAATTCTCGTGTTTTCAATTGAATTTCATTCTAAGTACCTGCCTAATCCCTAACAGGTCAATTGAAAAGTCCCCGGCCTACCATAGTAAAACACATTTTTTTGGCAAAATTAGTTTGTTTTATTCAACATAATTCCCTTCAAGGGTGATACACTGATTATAGCGACTCTCCAACTTTTCGATACCATTTTTGTAGTACGATTTGTCCTTTGCTTCAAAATAGGCCTCAGTTTCGGCGATCACCTCTTCATTCGACGAAAATTTCTTCCCAGCGAACATTCTTTTGAGATCTGAGAACAGGAATTAGTCACTGGGGGCCAGATCTGGAGAATACGGTGGAGGAGGAAGCAATTCGAAACCCAATTCATGGGTTTTTTTCCATCGTTTTCACTGACTTGTGCATTGTCTTGGTGAAGCAGCACTTTCTTTTTCTTTAAATGCGGCCGTTTTTCGGCGATTTCGTCCTTCAAACGGTCCAATAACGCTATGTAATAGTCGCTGTTGTTGGTCCTTCCTTTTTCAAGGTAGTCAATAAAAATTATTCCATGCGCACAGGAAAATACAGACGCCATAACCTTGCCAGCCGACTGTTGCGTTTTCCCGCGCTTTGGAGCGGGTTCATCGTGTGCAGTCCACTCGGATGACTGTCGATTGGACTTCGGAGTGAAATGATGGAGCCATGTTTCATCCATTGTCACATATCGACGCAAAAACTCGGGTTTATTACGCTGGATCATCTTCAAACACTGCTCCGAATCATCAACTCGTCGTTGTTTTTGGTCAAAAGTGAGCTCGCGCGGCACCCACTTTGCATAGAGCTTTCTCATACCCAAATATTCGTGAATGATATGACGTACACGTTCAGTTGATATCTTTAGAGTGTCTGCTATTTCATTCAATTTCAATTCAAAATCATTTTGTGGATTTTTTTTAATGTTTTCGTTGGTAACAACCTCTTTTGGGCGTCCACTGCATTCACCGTCTTCGGTGCTCATTTCACCACGTCTAAACTTAGCATACCAGTCCTTGATGGTTGATTTTCCTGGGGCAGTGTCCGGAAACTTAGCATCAAGCCAAGTTTTTGCTTCAACTGTATTTTTTCCCTTCAAAAAGTAATATTTTATCAACATGCGAAATTCCTTTTTATCCATTTTTTTCACAATAACAAAAGTTGCTTCACTCAAAATGCTATAATTCACAACCTAATGATCCGACAGCTGTTAAATTTATACACGCATCTTTTGAGGGTTAGGGCTAACTAAAAAACATATGGATTTAATTCTAGTAGCGCCATCTATGTGTCAGGCCGGGGAGTTTTCAATTGACCTGATATATAAATCATTTTTAAAATTAGTTTGAAATAGATTTGATAGACATTTTGTTGCATTGTTCAACATGTGAAATTTACTCTGGCCAGTATTTTTAAAAATCTTTGTGAGACACGTAATTTGAAAAGCATTTAATTTCTCTTCCTGGGATTTAGAACTTTCCCACGCGTCACTTCCGTAAAAGCTAATACTGTTGCGTGTACATTCATTATACAGTTTCATATTTGATCATTTTGAAGTTGGAATGAAATAAGTTTATAACTTATAATATTGATTATTTAATGCGTCTTAGTGGTTCTAAATGTTGATAATGATGCGAGTGGGGTACTATCCTAACAAATCTCCATTTATTGTGAGTCGATATAGATTCTGCATTAATTATGAGCAACTACGAAGCAGACAAAAAGGAAGAAATTCATAAAGACATTTGTTAGCATCGGAACCAAATTTTCTCTACAATTTTATTTCCCTTATCTTTAGTCAGGATTATTTGTCACGAGGCTGTTTGAGATTATCAGATTTAAACTTTATATTAATATACTTTCTCCTTTATTATTATTATATATGCCACTTCTTTCCCATATTTGTAAATGTGTTTGTTGCACAGTTACACTGTTTTCATATCCTCAAAACATATTTTTTTTGTTCCTTATTTATCTTTAATTTATTAGCGTTCGTAATAAATTATATAAGATTACAAAAAGGCGACATTGAACTTTTTGGGAGAATTTCTTGTTTGTCTTACTTGTCTTTCGAGAAGGTTTCTTAAAAAGTATAAAATCTGATATTTGTGTAACAGAGGATTACTTGGACTATGGAAAAAATGTAATATATTATGACACTATCTATTACAAAAGTAAGCAAATATGATCGATAATCCAATCGCACATGTCGCGTCTAACAGAAAAAGGAAAAAACAAATGCGAAAGAGAAAGTGCTCAGTAGGTGCGTTAAATATTTTTTTAAGATCGGTGCTCTAGATGTAATTTTTTTATGTCCTATAGTTGTGCCACGTGTGTTATCGAGCATATCTGATATAATCTGATAATCTGCTGCAGCACTGACAGAATTTCTGTGCACTGTTGAACAAACTCAAAAGATGCAATCTTTTATTCGAGATATAAGATGAATGTTTTTTAAGTACTTATATGATAAATAAAGTAAATATTATCCTATTATTTTACTTATAAAAGAAAGTATGCACCTTAAACTACATTTTGACATACTAACCGACACAATTTTGAGGCACGTACTAACAGCTTCTAAATTGCAGCCTCATATAAAATCGGATTCTTGATTCATAACGAATACTACCGCTATTTAATGCAGCACACTCCATGAATTTATGGAAACTCATTACATAAAGACGAAATCGTAAAATGTGTTTTCTCGAGCTTTCGTATCAACTTTCTGCTCTTAGTCTTCAGTAAGGATATACTGTCGCCCATTACATTCCTCATCTGGAATATTAGTTATACAGTCTTTGAATATCCTAACCCATTTCAAAAGTCAAATTTTTTCTCCAAACACTTCATTGAAATTTTAATGAATTTTGTACGCTTTCAATCCTTTTGATGCAGAAAATAAATTTCAGGGTTTATTTTACAATATATGGTATTTACAAAAGTCTGAGTATTTTAAATGCAAACTTAAGCGTTCGCGAATACTTGCGTACTGGAGTCTGTGACTAACCAACATATATACGTGGTCAGTGCACAAGCGTGGAATGGCGAAAGTAGCCTGAAGTGACCATACAAGGTACTTACTTAAAACACACACCTCGTATATGATTTTTATGTTCAATTATTAAGACGGAAGAAGAGTTGCAATTACATTAAACGCAAGATATTATAATTGTGCATAGGAAATATAGAAAATGATCAAATAATCCTGTGGTGATATGTGTTTTTAGTAAAAAAAATTATCTGTCTGTGTCATAAATGCTTTTTTGTCGGAACGGATAAGTTAGAAGATTATACGAATAATGGAATACCAAGTTCATATAGGCCGCCCACGATTATAGAACAAAGTATGTGATACCATGGTATTGTCTCGGAAACCGCTGGAAGATTCTTTAAACATAAAAAAAAAAACGAATCGAACTACCCTCCATAAAGATTTGGGCAAAACGAAGGTCTGTGATTTAAACTTTTTCCACATATTCCATTGAAAAATCCAATGCGAAGTGCACATCACAGAGACATCATTTAAGCATTTGAAAATGATCAAATATTATGAAATCAATAATAACGATGATGAAACGTCGTTTTTCTGATACGATCGTAAGACCAAGAGACAGTATGTGGAATGGAAATAAAAAATCTCACCACAAGCCAAAACGAGAGAGAAAGAAATGTTTAATTTAAAACAAAAACATTGTTCCTCAAAGAATTTGTTCCAACTGGACAAACAATTACTAGCAAATATCATTTAAATATCCTGAGGCATTTTTTGCCAGAAAACATTCAGAACATCAAAACGATAACGGTTGAAGCATCTCGTCTTGCATCTTAGTAAAACATCTTATAACAAATTACTTGAAGTTAATTGATTTTTGGTAATAAAAAAAAGGCGTGCATAGTGAATTATCACCAGTATTTGCCGTATTTTTCACTCTGTGAATTCTCTTTATTCCCAAAACTTAAAACTAAAAGGGTATCATTTTATGTACTCGTATTTTGATCTTACAAAGTGCTCCAACGCATGCTTTGGAAGCAATTTGGCCAAGTGATTTGGAACAGAAATTCCTAACATTATTAGATCGCTATAACAAGTGTGTTGAATCCAGAGAGGCTAATTGTAAATATAAAATCAAAACGAATAATTGTTTCTCGTTCCTATTTTTTCTACAGTCGCAATAATAAAAATTCTTTGATGCACCACGTAGAAATAAAGTGGAGTAATAAATAAGCAACAAGTAATTGTTCTCGTTAAGGAAATATTTATAGTCCGAGCAGTTTTCAATGATAAACAAAAGAAAAAATGTTATTTTGAAGGTGATATTAGAAGCTTTCAAAATATGTAAAAATAATACAGAAAAATGTATTCTCTTAGACCATACTAAAGAAAAAATGAATATATATATATACTAGCTGATACCCGCCCGCTTCGCTGGACAGACGATAATATAATATTTTGGAACCTATATGTAAGATAACTATAAAGAAAAATTTCTATTTTTAAAACTTTAATGATAATCTAAATTTAAAATTTTAAGAATTTGATCATCTGTAATAATGGTTATCCTCGACTTTCAAATATATTGGAAAAATAAAACAATTTAGTAAAAAGTAACCCCATATATATATAATATGGATAAAATTCATTCCACCGTATACATGTTACACCTAGTATTGCCAAAGATGCAACCTTTTGTTCAGAAGACTCATGTGCTTAGCTTTCAAATGAAACACCATCTCAAAGGCCATCGTATCTATCATAAGATTTTTGTCCTCTCCTCAAGACATCTTTGATTTCTGACCATTTAGGATTGCAAGTGACTGATATAGTCTCAAAGACTATATTGGTGGTATAGTCTTTGAGATCTCGTGATGAGTCAGTCAGTGGTATTTCGCTTATATATATATATAGAGTGTCTTGCGTGTGTGCTACTCCGTAAGAAATCGCCGTTTTAGTACCTTTCAAAATCCCGTTAAGTCTCGGAGCTAAACTACACTTTCACCAGTCGTGGAATTCCAAACTCATTTATTTCTATCGCTAAATATGTACGTTTCCTATTTTCCACATGTACGAAATTTCACATAAGGAGCCCCATCGCCAAAATCATGTCAATCCTCCATCAGCGCTTCGATATAAAATTGTTTGGTATTTTTCCATACCAAACTCTCTCCAAGTAAACTTAAATTGGTGACAATACACAGTATACATATAAAAAAATACATTCCGTTTGGGGTCGGTCATATCATTTTCGGTGATAAAGTCGTCAAAATTACAAAATCGACGGATAAGAGTAGATTAACAGATGAAAATTACATTTTGGATAAGACTTACGTAAAATCCGTTCTTAGTGAGCGTCTACATCGCAAAATAAACAACTCTGCTAAATTTCAAGTTAATTTGTTGTATAATCTTTGAGATCTCGTGATGAGTCAGTCAGTGGTATTTCGCTTATATATATATATATTCTTATATGACGAGAAAGCTACCGAATTTATTTTCAGATTACTGTGTGTTATGGACGCGGAAAACCAGCAATGTGTATCAAATAATGAAGGAAAAAATTTCCAGTCAAGAATGCATAGGAACGTGGTTTTTTAAAAAAATTCCGTGATATATTTAAATTTCTAAATAGCAGTGAGTTCTAAAAATCGGCCACGATAACCGAGTGGTCACGGTCCCGAAATCGGAGCCGACGTACTTTATTTAATAGCATCAAGACTCGAATAACGTTTTTACAGGATTTTTTGTTATTACAACTAATTTTGCGTTTTTTTTTATTATCCCTTGTAGAAAAACGAATTTTGAGTAAGATGAATGTTAATGTTATGTTTTTAAGTAAAGTTAAAACCATTGTTTACTATAAGGGTCGTTCAATAATTCCTTAGGAAATCCAAGAGCTGGCGTTTGTTGCATCGAAAATCGATTATTGTTTGTAAGCATTATGACTCACTAGACAGCTATTTAAGTCTCAACTACTCGCATTCGTGATCATGACTCTTTTCGCCCCTCGAAAATTCTTCTCTACAATTCTGGGGCTCATGAAGCTATCCTCGCCTTCTTCGGATCAGATTCCCCGGAAGCAACTCACTATTTATGTTTGTGCTTGATTTCTGGTACATAATGATGAATTCTGATCTTATTGAAGGTGACAATTCGACGAGGCAGCAATCGAATTTCGATTTGGCAGTAAATGACTTTCAAATCAAAACTAACTTATGAATCAATGCCACATTTGTTTCGGCTCCGTTTAACAGATAACAGCACCCAATAGTAACAACAATATACCTTAAGGATATCATTGATCTTCAAATACAAGTACCTTTTGAATCATCCTCGTATTAATACTGTTAAAGTTAGAAAAATTGTTGAAGTGTGTAAAGAAATCTCTTAGTTTGTCAGCAAATTAGATAAATTTGTAATTACAAAGACTTCATGGCTTTATTTTACATACATATAAAGATAAAAAGAAAAAAATTAGTACCTTAGAAAACCCATTCTTTAGTTTCTGTGCAAAAATGTTAGCTATCTTTTGTGTTTGAACAAAATGTCATCCCAAGTTACTTTTCGAAGTGAAATGTGAAATACACATGACTCGTTTGTTCTAATTTGCTTTGATAATAACAAAAAAATATAAAATTTTTGGAACTTAAAATTAAACATGAAAGTAATTTTTAATGCATTTAATTGTGATTTCTCGTAAAAAATAACGCAGCAATAAAATTATCATTCACACACTCATCTGATATATTGGAATCTCTTCAGATAAAACCTCATCAAACATCTTTCCTTATATCTATGTGCTGGAGGTAAGGAGCACTCTGTCTTGTTTTGAAGTGTTACAAATGAGTTGCTTAAATGATTTTTAAATTCCTACTATTAGCTCACACTCTCTCTATATGTATCTTGTTCAAATTTTCAATCCTTAATAAAATACTTTTTATTCATCCTCTCAAGTTCAAATACATTTTTTAAACTTGTAGTGGATAACACTTGATGTTATTACAGTTTTTTCAAATATTAATTCATTTAGTTAAATTTAATTGGAGAAAAAAACAGTTTTGCACAACCGCTTGACTCTATTTCAAAAATTGCCAAACTTGGCGAATTTTTTTGGCTGCTTGTTAAGTTTACAAAGCGGACCAGGGTAGCCACATTTAGCAAAATACCTCCAAATAATTCCTGTCACAAAGGTGGTTGGTCTAACTACATTATAACTATTTAATTTACCGAATGAATTAAGAAACAAGTCAATGCTTCTACTATGTCATTTGTCTTGCAATGGTAAAGTTGGTAGAGCATCGGCGTAGAATCTTTATGCCTTCGGATAGAAACTCGTCGGAGTATAAATTTTTTTTCTTTGATTTTCAAATAATTAATTTTAGTTTTATATGGGAGAAAAGTTTTCCCCTTACATAAGATATTTAGCAGGATATAAATTTAGGAATAAATACCGTCAGTGAAGAAGCGGAAAAAAATCGCTGGAAAAAATTTCTTTCCCACTTAATATTGTGATTTTGTCATATATATATAAATATTTATTTAATTGTAATTATTTAATAAAAAGTAACTAAAATAAAAATTTTCTTTGTTGACTTTAAACTTTTATCTTATATTATTTGTTGTGTTTTTTTTTTTATATACAGCTTGCTTGTTCATGACTGTTTTTCAATAAATCTTTATGCCCATTATTCTTATACTGTTGGCATTTAAATTATACCTTTTTTAAGTCTTAATCTCCTCAAGACCTTACTGATTACTATTTAAGGAACTGGACATAGCATGCATTTCTTACGGCATGTGGAAATAATCATTTATAAAGTAATTTAAGTAATCATTAATTGTCATTCTTATCGTCTCAAATCCTTTCAAATATATATTGAATTAGTTTACATTTCTTTTTTTTTACGGAGAGGCTCCTAATGATCATTTAGATTTAATAATATTTTAATAAATAAATACTTGAATATCTTTCATTCTTTTTTGGCATACTTGATTTGTTGCTGTAGCCTACAAATAACGGATTTCCATCTCTTTTTTATCAAAATTAACGGTGTATCAATAATATGTATATCATTTATTTTATATATAGAGATTAGAGAATGCTTTTAAAATATCCGAGTTAGTGAGAATACAATAATTTTTGAAGCACAATTAAACTTATTATGTAATTGATAGATTATTGAAATTTTTAAGCTTAACATTACAAAAATAATTTTAAAATGCTTGTTACTTTTGAGGTATTAACTATAGTAAATTTAGAATATTTTAATAAAAGTATTCCTTTATTTCTTTTTCTATAATTAAACGAGAATTCTTACTCAAACTACACATGCGCACTGAAAACCAACAAATCGTGTATAGAGATACTCACAATAAACATATGCTTCATTTCCTATCTAAAGTCGATAAATTTTTGCTAAAAAGTTTTTCAGTTTTTAAAAAGAACACATTTTAAATCAAAAGAGTGCCAAATGGTGCTGCTTGGAATACTTAATTTATCCTTAATGTTTTAATACTAGTAAGCAAAGTGTATATTTTTAAAATGAGAACCACAACAGACTTTATTGACAGAATCGATTTCTAATCAAAAAATATTTAAACACCTCCCTCGACCGCATACAGCTAATTTTATGCTTACTCCACGTGTTGCCACCATGAAAGGAAATTCAATATTAAAAATTCCCCATTGATATTCACGAGCAGGCTTCAGTATACTATTTTTTCTCCTTAATTCCCAAATAATGGGGACAAAACGGTTATTAAAATCTGCTTCGAAGAATTCAGTTATTAATTTTCCCAAGAGGTTTTAAAATATTAGAAATAATTCATGACGTTTGAAAAAGAAATTTGTGTGTAGTTTATTTCTGACACATTCTGAAAATTCTCTTCTTTTACATTCATATTTTCTTTTTTGATTGATTAATGATGTTATGATTTCAAATCTATAGATTTAAATTGTTCTTAAAATTATCTTGGTTTGAAAAATGAGTACCATTAAATTTAAAAATAATTCTAAACCCTAAAATATTATTTTAAAATAAAAAGCATTTACAAAAAAAATGCTTATTAAACTGTTTAAGTTAATTAAAACTAAAAGTATCTTAGAATTTAAATAATATATATTTTCTCGAAGTAAAAAGGTAATTCCGTCTGGTATGTAAATTATTCTCTGGACATTCCAATTAATAAATTTCTCAAAATATCGTTGAGTGTTGCAAATTAGTTTATATACTTTATACAATTGTTATTCACTGTATTTGCTTAATGAAATCGTTTCTATTTTGCATTGTTGTTTCCATTAACTATAATGTATTGAAAATTGTAATTCCACATTTTGAATTCCAGACTGTAGTTTATTGTATTATTTTCAAATTTTTCACCATTTTAACTATAGTTGTAAATTCACGCTCTAGTTGTTTTATCGTTTTAGTTACTTCGTAAAATTTATATAGTTATTCATATGTACTTGGAACCAGTATTATAATAGCAGAATTCCTATAACAACTGGGAATATTTAATGTTTAGTTCATCTCAAATAGTTATGATGCAACATTTGTATCAATATTTTATACCAATAGTAACTTGTCTGGGTAATTTTAATTTCAATAAATTATGTTATTTTCGCAGAGCTCATTTGAATCATTTTGGAACAATCATGTTAAATAAAGGTTTCTAAATGTATAATAGTTCCCTCCATATTCACGAGGGCAAAAATTTTTGTGTGCAAAATGATTTACCCGTATGTGGAGCAAATCCCATTTTCAAACATCTCGTTTCTGAATGTTATGCATAATCTATTCTATTTTATGTTTTGATTCTAAAATGGCATTATTGATCCGTAGAACAAACCTGGTTCTTTTTCCTTTTATTGCTTTGATACACTGAGAAACGCGCATTTTCTTTTGGTTATTGTGTACTACACAATTTATAAAAGAAACAAGATAACTATAAGAAGAAAGTAAGAAGATAATAACTTTGAAGAAAATAATTATACTGTAATAGCTTATTTTAAAATAATAATAATAATTGAGCTTTCAAGTTTAATTTTCTGTAGTTCCCATTCTTAACTTTTTTTTTTGAAGAAAAAGAGATGATACCGACAATGAGTGTTTCTTCAGACTGAGTTGAAATATTAAATTGTATCTAGAAATTT
>BMAW01103144.1:166576-189731 GCA_019974015.1 Nephila pilipes
AACAGAATCAGAATATATTAATTTTACAGCTCGTAATTTTCAAGATTTTTGTTTTTTCATAATTACGTCATATTATAATTTAGCTCCACTTACGTATGTATGTGCTCGAAGATTTAAATCTTCTGTTCGCCCAGCATTTTATTGTGTATTCCATTTTTTTTAATGAAAGAAAACTAGAAAAACCCATAAATTATCCAGTTTCTCGGTTTCTCATATTTGTCTGCGAATGTCTTTTCTGTCCTCAAATTAACCGGTAATCAGTCAGAACGTATCTTTTTAAATACCTCTTTGTTTCTATCGAGGAATTTTAATTAAAATTACGTTTTCCCCGAAGTCGCTTCTTTTTCAATCTTGGAAGAAATAATTAGCTGTAAGAATTTTTTGTGCATTTAATTTCTTTTGTTTCAATCTTTTACGGTCTCATCGTACATCATTGATATGAAAGAAAATGGAACGTGTATCCATAAATAACCGAAAGAAAGGGAAAAAAACCTACTTTTTTCATTCTGAAGGGCATATTAAATGAAAAGTAATATCACATGACAATGCAGTGAATCTTATGCAGCCTGCTAATTAAAAAAGGAAATTGAAGCTTTGATTTAACCATGGTATAAGATGGAATGATAATTCTCCAGTTTCGTTTTTAGCATGTTCCTGGGAAAATTTTTGAAAAATATTGTAAAATAAATACTCATTTTCTTTTTATTGCGCTTATTTATAAATGTATTTGTTTTAAATTGAAGTGAAATAGGCTCAGGAACTGTTTTGTAACACGTGTATTGAGTTTATTCTAACTAATATTAAGAACATTTATTTTGAATCTAAAACAATACTTCAATTATTATACGCATAATCATAAGCTTCGTTCTTTCTGTGTTTATATGTTCTTTTTATTTCATAAACTGTTTTTCAAGGCATTTTGGGATCCAAAGAATTCGTAAATCTTTCTGAAATTATTGAAATTTTATGAATTGAATAATTAGAATTATACAAACCAGTATTAATTTTTCAGTTTATGTAATAAGTATAACTGATTTTTTCGGCCAATTGGAAATATTGGAACGTAATCATTTCGGGTAGGGTTACCTATGGTGTTGACGTAAGCTAGGATAACTCTTTGAGTTAGCTAGGAGCTGTTGGTGTCTGTAGATCTTAGCCAAAATGAAAATATGCTAGTACTAGTCACCGAAACGAAAAAGATGTGATTTATTATGCAGTGATATGCCACCCAATTTTGCGTTAAACTAAAAAATTCAACTTAAAAAATTTGGAAGTGATCAGTGGGATTTACAAAGAAGAAGTCATGGCCTCCAGAACGTGTGTTTTTGAGAAGCACAGAAAAATCAAAGGTACTGGGAAGACATTGAAGATAATATATTAGACAATATACATCGACCCGAATTTACGAACACATAATCAAAATTCGATACCTGAACAAATTGGGAATACATTTATCTCGCAATTTCTTTTCTATCGCAGTAAATATACGATTTCGTTAGCATTTAGAAATTTGGAATGTGATGCGGAAATTTTAGTTGAGTTTTTAACAAGTTTGTCACTGAAAAAAATGTTTTAGTAATTTAAACATTTAAAAAATTAAAAATGAAATTAATAAAATTAAAAATTAATAATTAATTAAATAAAAATTAATTAAAATGAAATTTAATAATTTATTAATAATTAATTAAGAATGAAACATTTAAAAAAATGTTTCATTTAACAGGATTCGCTCGTAATTAGTTCAAACTTTTTTTACTATGCAAGCACGTTTTTATTTATCTAAAACAAAAAAAAGTCGTTAAAAGGACATTTAAAAATATGTAAATGTTAATAACACTTACACATTTGAATATTTTTATCTGTAAATTTTGTATTTTAAAAGATCTCCTTCAATATAATAAGAAACAAAACAAGACAATTAAGTTACACATTTAAGTTGAAGAAATAAAATTTCCCTCTACATCTCGAACATTGTTAATAAGATTCGGTAAAACGTCCGGTGTTATATATTTTTTTAATTATTCAACTTTATTATTGGTATATTGAATCTTTATGTAGAAATGATATAAACTATGAAAAGAAGGGTTTAATAAACAGACGTATTATTTAATAAAATACGACACAATAATAAAATTACATGAATTAAGAGATCATAATA
Organism: Nephila pilipes; assembly: GCA_019974015.1. Lineage (NCBI taxonomy): Eukaryota > Metazoa > Arthropoda > Arachnida > Araneae > Nephilidae > Nephila > Nephila pilipes. Next base: position 168,735 of record BMAW01103144.1, read on the forward strand.
TTTAATAAAAATTACAACGTGGAAAAAGTTTATTTAGTATGAATATATACTACGTAATGAAAAGAGGGTTTAAAATATAGCCCTTTAAAACGAGAAATTTTGTAGTTTAAATGGGAGATAAATTTTTCCTGTCAACGTGATAAATTACAAAAAAAGGTAACAGACTTAAATTAATCCTTTTAGGTCAACAACACTGGCGGTAAAATAAAGTTAAATGTAGGAGTTCTAGATACTAAATTTTACTTTCAGAAATACTTAATAGTATTTTATCATTTTTCTCAATTTAACTTTCCCATTAACCTCATTTAACGATGAAAAATATCTGTTTTTATGATTTATAACTCAAACGAAAAATATATGCATCAAAATAGAACTTCGTTAAAAATCGCAAAAAGGTTACTCATTTGAGGGTTTTGAATTCTATTGGGATTTTACAACTGATAATGAATTTTATTTTATACCAACAAGAAAAATATTTATCTAAAATCATAATCATGGTAAATTGGAGTGTGTATTCCTTAACTATTGATAGATGGCCTAGGCGTACTCATGATTTTGAGATTGAGACGAGTTTCAAGTTTCGATGCCACTAAAGGCACGCAGTGTAGCGAGGTTATTGTTGATTAAATATTCGAGGCTTTAAGTCCTAGATGTGACAGTACGGTGTCAACTCAGGTGTGGGTTGGCTCACATCACGGAGGTTCAAAATTTCTACTTGCTGTTTTTGGCTTTAGACAGAAATACATGATTCATCTATTTTTATGGATTCACACCATCTCACTAAGCAAATAGCTTTATTACAAAAATGGATGTCATAAAAATTTATTTATACACACACACACACACACACACACACAACAAATCAATTGAAAAGTCCCCGGCCTGACACATAGATGGCACTACTCGAATTAAATCCATATTTGTTTTAGTTAGCCCTAACCCTCAAAAGATGCGTGTATAAATTTGACAGCTGTCGGATCATTAGTTTCTGAATTATAGCATTTTGAGTGAAGCTGCTTTTGTTATTGTGAAAAAAATGGATAAAAAGGAATTTCGCGTGTTGATAAAACATTGCTTTTTGAAGGGAAAAAATACAGTTGAAGCAAAAACTTGGCTTGATGCCGAGTTTCCGAACACTGCCCCAGTAAAATCAACCATCAAGGATTGGTATGCTAAGTTTAGACGTGATGAAATGAGCACCTAATACGGTGAATGCAGTGGACGCCCAAAAGAGGTTGTTACCGACGAAAACATTAAAAAAATCCTCAAAATGATTCTGAATAACCGTAAATTGAAATTGAATGAAATAGCAGACACTCTAAAGATATCAACTGAATGTGTACATCATATCATTCACGAATATTTGGGTATGAGAAAGCTCTATGCAAAGTGGGTGCCGCGCGAGCTCACTTTTGACCATAAACAACGACGAGTTGATGATTCGGCGCAGTGTTTGAAGATGATCAAGCGTAATAAACCCGAGTTTTTGCGTCGATATGTGACAATGGATGAAACATCATTTCACTCCGAAGGCCAATTGACAGTCTTCCGAGAGGACTGCACACGATGAAACCACTCCAAAGCGTGGGAAAACGCAACAGTCGGCTGGCAACGTTATGGTGTCTGTATTTTGGGAGTATTGAGGAAAAATGAATTTGGAGCACCTTTTTATACACACGATATTAGAATCTCTATTGTGATTCATCTTGAAAGCTAAACAGTGAGCTAAGTTAGCAAAATTGAAAGGTTGTTGTGCGTGTGGGAGAGTTTTGCTCCAAGAACAGAATTCTTAATGTAATATTAAACGGGATGAAATACCCACAGGTTGTAATAATAACGAATGAATCCTCTCTGAATTTTGGTGTTATTAGTCACTTGAGTCATAGAATTTTAAAGATTTTAGTAGCTATTATAATTGTATATTTTAGTAACTATTGTACTGATTTTAGTAGCTATTATCATTGCATATTTCATATAGGCGTAAAAATGAAAATATAATACTTGATTTAGTTTTAAATAGTTTTACGTAGTGTATATGTGAAAAGAAGTGGCATTTTCCTCATTCAATCCAAAATAATATATCTTTGTATTTATTGAAATATTATTATAATTTGCTATTAGGAGGTTTTGGGGGTCTGCAAAAGACCTGCATGTTTCTGATTTGTGGCTTTAAATTTAGCGATTTGTGTATTGATTACTTATAAGTGAGTAAATCTGTTTTCTAAGTGTAATTTGTTTCTTTTTTGTAAATTTCTAAATTAATTTTTTCTCTTCTTTGTATACCATATTTGTAATTTTAATATACGAGGAGAGTTTTACATGAAAAATTTTGATTTCTCTTTACGTTTAATATAATTTTTGTATTTGTTTCTTTTTAATTTTTCATTTGTCAAGTTTGCCATTATATATATATATATATATATATATATATATATGTAAAAATTGATTTTATTACTGATAAATAGATAATTTACGCTCTAAACGAGCCGTTTTTCGAATTGTCCCCCTTAAGAATCCAATTGCCCTTTGTGAGGCATAAGCACCATGTTGAGAAACACTGGTTTAAAGCCTATTTAAAAAAAGGCTTATTCTTAGGTATGCTCAAAATATTTTCAGTATTTTAATTTTTTTCTAAATGGTTTTCGTATAGTTTATTTTTTATACTTTATTTAAATTACAATTTAATATTATATACATATTATAACCCTTTAAATGCTGCAAATGAAGGTATAAATTTAATCGTACATACAAGAATTCTTAAGAACTTTTGGTTGTTTAATAATATCAACAGTTTCTATGGTTCCTATTTTGAGTTAATAGAACTCTTTTGAGATAGGTACAGCTTAAATACGGTACATATAATATTCATAAAACATAGCTAAATAGCCTTCCATTATTATTTATTTATTTAATTTTTTAGCAAATTGCAGATTTTTAGAAAAAGATTTAAGAATTCACATGGAGAATTCCGTTTATTCAATTAAATTTGGGGAGTCATTTTCTTCTGTATCAGAAACAAATTCGTCTTCGCTATCTATATCAAATCCAGTTCATCTATCATGGACGCAATTGATGGTAATTCTGGAACATTTCTTATGATGCAAGACAACCATCAATTGTATTTAGTATACAAGACATAATTTGATAGCAATGCATGTATGTTTCATTACCATCTTCATCGTATGTAAAAGGCAGCCAGTCTCTTGTCTCCTCTTCAAAAGAAGAGACGTGTGCAATCTTCCTTTTCTTGTCCTTCTTACATTAGGAGTTTTCCTGGTTTTTGATTTTTAACTTTTCTATTTCTTTGGTTTTACTTTCTTCTGAGGAGTTTTATTTTATTGCCTGTTTGGTTTCTAGGCTTGGTTCATTCTGTGATTGGATATAATGTGGGAAGATGATTTGAAGATGTCTGTAACTCCTTTTTCGGATTGTTTTCCTTTTTTTTTTTTTTTTCATTTTCTTTCAGATGTGACCGATATAAGTTTGAGAGAATTGAAATAAAACTCCACTGTTGCTAGGTCTGAAAGTGCAGTAGTTTATCGCAAAGAATTTGGTCGAAGGTTATCACCCTGAACTAACCTGAAACCAGGTAGTGGTAGGATAAGACAGGATGCCATCCGGCTTTCCCACCATTGGATAACTTGTTTTGTCCTACACGACTAGTCACACTAAATTACTGAAACAAAAGCAACTTACAGGAGCCGCGAGAGTAGCAATACCTACCGGAATAATATCAAACATTGTGTCACTTTCTTTATATTCGTATGTCATATATTGGGTGGAGGAACTACATACCTGATATAATAGGTGGCCTTACAAACTAAATGTGTTTTAGTTCATCGAAAAATACGACGATATTGCAAGAAAGGTTCGTTCTAGAACGGACACCAAAAGCCCACTATATGACTTGGGGGGGGGGGTCTTTATATGTCCTTTTTTATTTCATATAAAGCGGACAGATAACAAACCTCTATTGGAGGAAAAGAGTGGTATCCGGTTTGTCTTTTCTCTCCTCTAATTATACAAGTTCTATATTACAAATCAAGGCATTACATTCTAAAAACAGACATTAATGAAAACTCTTATGGCAAGGAAGATCATGAGACATTATCGTATGCGATAATGAGCAAACTTATCTATAATAATGCTTATAAGCTAAATTAATTTAGGACATTTTTTTGACTAATGCTTTGCATTAATTAATTTAAGTAGCAAAATTCTCTTAGTTTTTATTTATTTGTTAGCGATATTCATTCCCCAAATTTTAGTACATATAACAAACAATTGTATTTTCGTGATAATTTTCTGTGTACCCACCTAAAATAAGTCATAAGACTAATCATCATTTTGAATTATTAATGATTTGTGGTAATTTATGACTCTTTTTCATTTTATTTTCTTAAAATTATACAAGAATCCGTATTTTTGTTTTAATACATAATTAAAATGGATTTCAAACATTATTACCTTAAAAAATTCAATGATGAAATTTAAAATAAATTTTGTATTATCATATTTTTTTCATGTAGTTAGTCTAGCTTGAACCGTCATTTGAATGCATTTTATGCAAGGTTTTTTTTATTTTTATTTTCTGAAACATCTTGATTAATTTGTTAAAAATCATTCCTTAAGGTATTCAGGATCAAAAGTTATATAAGCCTTGACATCAAGAAAATAAAACATGTGATTAAATATTTTTGGAAGTTATACATTTTTTCTTCACAAAATAAAATTCAAAATATTTTTTCTTAGAATGGAAATTTATTGATATAGAGAATTTCAAGAAATTCTTTGATAATAAATAATTAACCTTTCTATCACAGAGTCTAATTATCAATAATGGCGATTGCAAAGTTGTAATTTATTCTGTGTAATAAAAGAAAATAAATGAAAAATTTCTTTTTTAAGATAGAGCTGTTTTAATTTGAGTTTTTATTTATGTTAAAAATTTTCGTGCGTTAAATTCCTGTCTAAAAAATTATCCACAATATCAAAGAAGATAACTCTTAACTGCCAAAAAAAACACCAAGAAGGGTATGAAAACTAATATGCCCAAAAACAACAAAAAATTAATGGCACTCTTCCCTTTCTAGAAAAGTACAATTTTTGTTTATTTAACGATATATATAGAAGAGAAAAAAAATTGTTCCAGACGTAAACAAGTTAAACGTTGCATCAGCCATTGCCGAAACGAGCCTTAAAAACCCCCCCCCCCCCCGATTTAAGCAAAAAACAGTGAAACATCTCGAGTGAAAAACTGGCTTTTGTTCGACCGTAGCTTTCGACAACAAAATTAATTAACTATCCTTCAGGCAACTTCTAACGACATCATCTGTCTTCTCATCACTTGACATGATGGTTTTAAGTCGAAAATAGACTATGTTTATATAGAGCATCGACTAAGGAGATAAAATGTGTTTTAAATCTTATTTTATAGTTAAAAAAATAAGGTAGAAAGAGGCATCAGATTTTAGCTTGAAGAAGAAAAAGAAAGGAAACTGAAGGTATCTAGTAGGAAATCGAGGCTGCTATTAATTTTAAATTGTAATTTAAGAAATGTTTAAGGCTCTATTAAAAAAATTTTTAGCGGATGGATATGAGGAATTATTATGAGGAACTAATATCAACAATTAAATAAAAAGTTATTATGAAGAACTGAATACAAACTGTCTTTGTCTGATATTAAATAACATGAATTAAACTCCATATATATATTGGACTGAAACATGCTTCAATTCTTAAATTCTGTAGTAAACAAATATAAGGTGATTGGACTTGCTAGGTTAATATATCAATCTATATTTCAACCCTTAGATATTTACATATCTAGATTTCATGCGGCCGCAGAGGTAGCCTAGTGGTCATGGTCGTGAACTCGCGACTGGCATTGTTTCTATCGAGTCCTAGGTTAGAATCCAAACGTGAAATACAAGCCGTGTAGAGGTGATGATGCAGTTTAATTATATGGCGGCTCGAAATCCTCTCATTGGCGTCGTGTGGAAGGATAGAGATGAGGGGGCTGACCCCCTCCGGTTCCACATTATGATATCCATAACCAATTGTTTCCGCGTTGCTTCTAAGGGCGATGTTAATATATAATCAATCAATCGGTGTCTAGATTTCATTGTGGTAGCAGTATATTAGCAGTTGGGAGATTGTAATTATTTAACAAAGTTCGAATCTAGAGTCTTCATTTTGAGTCTTCGTTCATTCCATTGATAAGAATAATAATAAATGTTAGATGCTCACCTTAACTAGAACACGAATTTCCCGGCCACTTGTTTCCGTTCTGCACAGGCAATTTACCATGCCCCTTTCCTCCGATCGTTTCAAAGCGCCTCTTTGTATTTCACCGCAGTCAGTGAATATATTTTATTCCAATATACACGGAAAGGAATTGGATACGTCACCTGGGGTGTCGTATCTAATGACATTTGTCACAGTTACGGGCTAGACACTTTTTCTAGAATCTACTGAAGCTGTCGTCACCTACTGTGCCCTCAACGTTGTCGATAATTTCAATTTACTTAAGTTTCAATCTAAATTGACAGCATGAGTGCCTTGAAAACATTAGTAAAATTGGTAATTCAGTCATCCTGTGGTGACTGATTTCTCAAAAGTAGTTTGTAAGCTATACAGAAAGGGTCAGTTTTGTTGGATACTTGGTCACTTAAGTATTTTAAACAATGAATAAGCGAACGCAATTGTATCATCGGCTAACTCTCTGTAGATAGAAGATATTAAAGTTCATTTTGAAAGTGGATTATCCAGACTTAAAACTTTTGGAGGGACTTAATTTCTTTAGGTAGGTATGGAAATTATGCCCTCAAAGCACCCTATTGATCTTTCCCGAAATTCCCATTCCAATTTTTTCAAACGTCTAGAGCACAATTACACTTTATTTGGCGCAGCGTAACCATATCTGGTTCTTGTGCCATTAAACTTCACCATCACTCCAGGCCCCAAGACCGCTACACTCAATCAAGCCCGTAATGGAACCAGGCCCGATTTTTCAATGTGAAGATAAGATATCAAATTAACTTGCCTTTGCATTGGATATATTGACATTTTCCATTTCCATCTTTTATTGAGAAAAGTGCTCCAGAGTGTTCTTCCTCTCGTGTTCCATACATTGCCGTAATGACCTAGTGGACATGGTTCGCGATCTCACGGCCTTCGTTGTATCTATGGTGCCGTGGGTAGGATAGCTGTTGGACCTCAAGACCCACCTTGTAGTGGGACTAATGCACGCTAAATTTGTCTAGGTCTCAAGTTCTCCAGTTGACATGGTGTGGAAGTTTTGAGAGCAAGGTAAAAGCTCAGATGTCATCTATGTCACTTGTTCAAGGTTCAAAATTCGTCATCAATAGCCACTCTGTTGCTTCTCAGTGCGCCTTAAAAACAACCTGATAAATAATGTTCCTTACACCATTCATTAAATTTTACTGGCCCCGGAAGCATAGTGGTCATGGCCGCATATCGTGGCCGGTGGGTTTTGTCGATTTTTGGGCTCAAGCCATGATGCCATTTTCGATCCGTCATGCACCTAGGGCTGATGCACGTAAACAGGTCAATTGAAAGGTCCTTGGCCTGATACATAGATGGCACTACTAGAATTAAATCGTTATGTTTTTTAGTTAGCCCTAACCCTCAAAAGATGCGTGTATAAATTTGACAGCTGTAGGATCATTAGTTTGTGAATTATAGCCTTTTGAGTGAAGTAATTTTTGTTATTGTGAAAGAAATGGATATAAAGGAATTTCGCGTGTTGATAAAATATTGCTTTTTGAAGGGAAAAAATACAGTTGAAGCAAAACTTGGCTTGATGCCGAGTTTCCGGACAATGGCCCAGGAAAATCAACCATCAAGGATTGGTATGCTAAGTTTAGACGTGGAGAAATGAGCCCCGAAGACGGTGAACGCAGTGGAAGCCCAAAAGAGGTTGTTACCAACGAAAACATTAAGAAAATCCACGAAATGGTTTTGAATGACCGTAAATTGAAATGGAATGAAATAGCAGACACTCTAAAGATATCAACTGAACGTGTACATCATATCATTCACGAATATTTGGGTATAAGAAAGCTCTGTGCAAAGTGGGTGCCGCGCGACCTCACTTTTCACCAAAAACAACGAGGAGTTGATGATTCGGAGCAGTGTTTGAAAATGATCAAGCGTAATAAACCCGAGTTTTTGCATCGATATGTGACAATGGATGAAACATGGCTCCATCATTTCACTCCGAAGTCCAATCGACAGTCATCCGAGTGGACTGCACACGATGAACCCGCTCCAAAGCGCGGGAAAACGCAACAGTCGGCTGGCAAGGTTATGGCGTCTGTATTTTCCTGTGCGCATGGAATAATTTTTATTGACTACCTTGAAAAAGGAAGGACCAACAACAGCGACTATTACATAGCGTTATTGGACCGTTTGAAGGACGAAATCGCCGAAAAACGGCCGCATTTAAAGAAAAAGAAAGTGCTGCTTCACCAAGACAATGCACAAGTCAGTGAAAACGATGGAAAAAAACCCATGAATTGGGTTTCGAATTGCTTCCTCCTCCACCGTATTCTCCAGATCTGGCCCCCAGCGACTATTTCCTGTTCTCAGATCTCAAAAGAATGCTCGCTGGGAAGAAATTTTCGTTGATTGAAGAGGTGATCGCCGAAACTGAGGCCTATTTTGAAGCAAAGGACAAATCGTACTACAAAAATGGTATCGAAAAGTTGAAGGGTCGCTATAATCAGTGTATTGCCCTTGAAGGGCATTATGTTGAATAAAAAAAAACTAATTTTACCAAAAAAATGTGTTTTACTATGGTAGGCCGGGGACTTTTCAATTGACCTGTTAAATCTGTCGAGGCTCGAAGAACCACTGTTGCCGTGGTGTCGATGTTAAGAGAGGGAGGTGCCAACTGAAGTGTCGTCCTCTTCCCTTCACCGAGGCTCAAAACTGCTAGGTCAATCGCTAATTGCCATCGTTTTGCTTCAAATACGATTTTAATAAATCTAACCAATCCAACCAACCAACTATCAAATTTTAATAGGCTACCTGGTGTTTCATATTAATTGTAACACGTTTTTCGATTCATATGTTTTAAGCTTTTCTGACTCGGTGGAAGAAAACCCTAAAACAACTTGTATAGATATAGATTGTTTAGCAAAACTGGATTTTGATACTATATTTGATATTTCAATTCTTTTATTTTACATTGTGTTTTACTATAGTCATTATTATTTTCAATTTAATCTTCAAGTGGCTTAAAAAATAAACGCACTTGCGGTCATATTTATAAATGTTTCGCATAGCCTTGCCAGATGTGATTCGTGTGCCATAAATCCACAATCATTCACTCGCTGGCTATGTATTTTATTAGTAAAATACTCACTCGCGTTTCGCTTCCGTCATTTGAACTATCCTTCAGAATTGTAAAGTTTCTTTTTAGTAACTCTGCTGTAGATTTACAGCAGTTTTTATGAACGATTTATAAAAGTGCATTAGATTGGTGTAAGCGTGTCACGAACAATTTCTTAAAAAATTATTTATTTGCATCATTCAAGAAAAATCTCCTTATGCCCTTACGCCTTTTAAAAGGTTTAGAACTAATAATAAAATAAATAAAGTTGAAACAAAATAAAATGAAATATATTTTAAAATATGATTAAAATTATGTAATTGGAAAAAACATATTTAAAAATAAATATATAAATTAAAAAAATTTTAAGATAAGAAAGTTAAAAATTATAATTTCTTAATTTTAGATTCTTCTTAACAAAATTAATGGGAAACAACATCCAAGCGCATTTTCTGAAACTTATCTATATTATTGTAAATCTCCTGTTTCAACACCATTCGTATATTCCTTAAGATATTTTCCTTCCTCTCATAATAAACTTTTCGAAGTATGTTTGTTAAAATTGGAAATAATTTGGGTGTTTTTCTGTCCCTAAACTGATGAATTCAAATAATTATAAATTCATTCAATTATAAGAAGCCGTCTTTTTTTTGAATAAATTAGATGAATTATGGATTGAAATTCGTCGACATTATTTTATGGTATGATACATATTTCAAGGAATAAAAGGTCTTTTGAAGGTATAGATATCATTCAATAGCAAAAGTAGCCACATTTTTTAATATAGAAAGCGATTTTCGTGGTATGTGATCAAAAAAGAATGTATTAAAAAATGTGGTAAGGCAAGTGAGATTAAAAAAACATGAAAGCACATTGTTATATGATGTAGAACTGCATTTTTAAAGTAATTTGTTAGTAATAAAGTCAAAACTACTTCTGATTTACTAACATAGGTGTAAATATAATTGATGTTTCGATTATTCTTTTTATATTGGAGCTCAGTTTCATAAAATAATTGTAGAAGAATGGGTATATATGAAAATACTACAAAATTTGCACATATATTTTTTATTGTAAATATTCTGATACATTCATTTACTTTTATTATTAGTATATTTTAATTTCATTTCATTATTTATATTCCATTCATTTACTTTTATTCCTAATATTGTATTCATTTATTTTTGTTACCAATATTCCTTTCATTTACTGTTATTATTAAAATTCTTTTCATTTACTTTTATTACAAATTTCCTTTTTTTATATTTTTTAATGTTCATTTTATTTATTTTTGTTACTGTAATTATTCTCTTTATCTCTAGTAATTATTCATATTCTTTTTACTTTTAAGTTTTTTTTTTTATCATTTTACATTATCATTTGACTTAATTTTACTGTTAATATTTCTTTTATACTTACTTTTCCACTAATATCCTTTTTACTTTCTATTATTCGCATTCCTATTATTTTTATAATTAATTTTCTCTTTATTTACTTTACTTGAAGTCAAAAATAGTAGGACTGTTTCATGCTAATTGTCTCTAAATGGCCCCTTCATTGTCATTTATAATAAGCAAATGTAAAAGTAACAATTATTCGAAAACTGCAAGCTTAATTTTAAGTATTTTTTCCTAAGACGGGAGAATTATGCTTCCATTTTCGACTTCGTACAGCATTCTCAAATTAAATTTGAGCCTGTTGGACTCCATAGATTGAAAACATATTTAAATATTTAAAAAAAAACAGGATGTGAAAAAAATATAAAGCATTTGAAAAATGTCTTTATCGAGCAAAAAAAAAGTTTAAAATCCTATTTTGAGCAATTTTTTTCTTCAGTAACCAAACGAAAAAAAATTGCAAGAATAAGAAGAAAAAAATTAAAAGAATCGAGGAAATAGCAAATCTCTTTACAAGACTTATCTCAATCTCATTTAAAAATGTGTATCATTCGAAATGGAATGCTCTTAAGGGTAGCAGGTGTATTACGGAAATGTTAAGGAAAAAAAATGTTCTTACGTTCTTAGAGTGAGCATTTTTTTTATTTCTCATTGCCAAATCCTATGTTTTTCAGAAATATTTCTTCGCAAATCTGAGTTCGGGGACATATATCATTTTTTTAGTTATTCGAATGGAAATAAATCATATACTGAGAGCAATTTTCAGTTAATAAAATGAACAATTCATTTTTCTTGAATAGAGATATTGCTTTAAATAATAAATGTGGAAATTACTGAAGCAAAAAAAAGTTATTATACTTAATTCGAAGATTCACTTTTATTTTTAGCCTCTAAACTTTTATAATCATTTATTTGGTAAGACTTATAAAAACCAATTTACGAAATAAATTTATAAATATAGAGATTTTCTACTTATAAAACAAATCAAAGTGAATTCAAAGTTAAAATTTGATTGGCCAAAAGGTAATTAAGGGATTAAATTTTTTCTGGCTTGGAGATGAAGCAATTACACATTAGAAACAGGTGACGATGAAATGAATTGTACAGTGCACATCAAATGTTTCTTTACAATATTATGCATGTGTGTGAAATATTCCGGATGCTTAGGCAATGAGCACTTTAATTTAAGAAGCAATTTATTTATAGTGATTACTTTACAGGCAATTAAATACGGTTAATTAAGAAAAATCGAAGTAATATTTACAATGCTAATAAGATCAATTTCATTTAGATTGACAGTTTCGTTCTAACTTGGTTGTGCTCCATGCACTAATGCGTTAAAAGTTTCGAAGATGGTATCTGATAATATCTGAGATCTACCTGACGTGGGGAAAGAGACTTAAGACATGACGCCTAGTGTTTATTAAAGCTATACCATGGTGTCTCCCCTCACAAACTGTTTCCTCTCGCCTAGCGCACTGTCGCTCCGCCAGCAACAGCGCTCCCAGTTTGTGAGGGGGATTCCGTTCAACAGCGGTATTCTGGGCAATGGGTCTCGTTCCGGATCTTTCTCTCTCTCTTTTATATTCATATATATATATGTGTGTGTGTGTGTGTGCGTATGCACACAGCTTAAAGAAAGGGATCACATGGTTTTTACGAAAAAATATAAATATTTCAAACCATTAATAATGTTAATTAACAATTTTATAGTTAAAGTGTAGCAGAAAACAGAACACTTCATACGTTGATCAGTGTTCATGAGGTCAAAATCCAGAAAAAAGGATAATATTGCAGAAATCGTGTATTCGAAAAAACTTCTATTTTTCGACTGTCTCAAGTGTGCAATTATATTATACAGTTTGAGTGTTTTCAGAAAAGGTGACTTAAAAAATGTTATAATAAAGTGATTTAACAGATTTCATATCTTGGCTTATCATAGGAGTATTATTTCAAGGCTGTGGAATAGATTTCAAGAAATAGGGAGTGTTAGACGTCTACTAAGGCAAGGTAGTCCACGTATCATAACAGAAACTGATGGTGAATTTATCCTATAAACTACCCGTTGAAACAGAACAAACAATGGTAAACTGCAAAAACGGCTGTTTTTGCAAAATGATGAATGGTGTCAAGCCGAACAGTCCGAAATAGCCTTCATCAGGGTAATCTCTATACACGTAAGCCAATGGTGTGTATTTCATTGACCAAGTCATCATTCGGCCCATAGAAAGTTGGTTGCTAGACAACAAGATTAGATTCAACGTGTTTGGAATCAAGTGCTGTTTATTAACGAGTCGTATTCAGTCTGGAGTGAGACATTCAACTTGTGTTGGATGCCGAGAGTTCGATATCACCCCATCCTTCGGAACAGATTACATTACAGATGAAGTGGTTTGGCGGTTTAGTCTGGATTCCGCTTATGCCGACATACGGACCTGTGCATATCAATCGGAATGGCGATTTGACGGCCCTAAGTTATGTAGACGAGATTCTAAGTCATCATGTCACATCTTTCGTTGCTACCATTACTAATTCCTTTGTTTTAATGGATGATAATGCAAGAGCTCATACATTTCGTCTTAAGAACAACATGATTGAAGCTGAAACAATAATAATACAGTGAATGGAGTGGTCAGGATGCTCTCCTGACATAAGTCTGATCAAGCATATTTGAAATAAATTGGATGACATTTAACTGTGAAACCATGGATCCCTTTTACTGACTGGAATTTCAATATTCATCAGGAAAGAATCGCATTCCCCAAAATCATATAGACAAGTTCATAGCGTCCAAACGAAACAGGTGTGCAGCATTCTTAGCTGTTCAAGGGTATCTCGGGACATATTAAACATGTTGCACTATTTCCAAGAAATACTATTTTTTTGTCATTTACTTGTAAACAAATTGATGCCCAAAGCTTCTTTTCGTATTCTTTCCATCGTTTAGAAGAATTAAAGCTCCGATACAATTTTTTAAATGTATTTTCTTATGTAATGCGTTTTGTGTTATGTATACACTCCATTTTATGCCCAAATATGGATGTCTCCCATAGTATTTTTAACTTCTTTGCTTGTTCCCCTAATCACTTTGAGCATTATATATATACGAAGGTGGTTCAAAAAGTACTTTACAATTGGATGCTGCCATATGTTAAAACTGAGCCGAAATAAATTTTTAGATTCATTAATAAGTTTGTTTTGATTTGATAGTCATTTCCTGCCAAATTAATATTTAATTTCTGCCGCGTTGAGTTTTCAACGTCATTTTGCGTCGCATTGTCACCGTTGGTGAGACCTGGATTCATCATTAATCATCGAAAATCAAGCAAAAATCTAAGCGTTTTGATGCTTCTAATAAATATTTTCCAAAAGCAGTCGAAGATGGCCTCATCAACCGGAGAAGTTCTGACGAAGAATTTTCGAGACATGAAAGGGTCATGATGACCAGAGGCTTAGATAGATGCCAATTGAGCCATGATGCTTAGTAAATACAAATAATTTTCTATGCAAGAGAACCATATCTTCTTTTTGTAAGGACTTTTTGAACGACCCTCGTGTATATACACTCATGGACAAAAAAATTAGCGCTCTAAGAAGGAGTCGTCAAAATGAAACGAAATTTTATATACTTAAAGACTACTTTGACATAAGTATATAATTAGAAAATCAAAGAAAAAAGATCATTTATTTCAGAGAAAAAAGGCAATAGAACGGAGGATTTAATACACTGTTGAACCCCCTGTAGCGTGAATGCACGATGTAATACGATTGGGCATTTGGGCATACAAGTTTGTATGATATCTTGAGACATTTCGTTCCATATTTGCTGTAAACCTGCCTATAATTCGTTCAAACTCGTGGGATGCCCAACTCGCGTTCCCAAATAATCCCAGATATGCTCGATTGGAATCAAACCTGGGGATCAGGCAGGCCAAGGAAGGGTAGTAACAATGCGGAGACAGTCTTGTGACACCCTTGCCATGGGAGGCCGAGCATTGTCTTGTTGAAAAATGGTTCCTGGGAGCCGTTGCGTGAGTGGAAACACATGTGGTTGCAGGATGTCATGGACATACCGCTGGGCTGTCATGGTGCCATGGATCAATACTAGGGGTGACCGTGTATTGTAGGCAATGGCACCCCATACCATCACACCAGCTGTGGGAGCGGTGTGTCGCTGTAAAGAAAAGGCAAGATTGAGGCGTTCATCAAGGGGTCTCCACACAAGAACACGATTGTCATCACTGCTGAGATTGAATCTGAATTCATCGCTAAAGATGACCTGCTTCTATTCCGCTGAAGTCCAGTTTTCTCGTGCGCGGCACCACTCCCAACGGAGGCGTGGATGGGTGGAAGTCAAGAGCAGCACACGTAATAGGCGCCGCGATCCCAAATGTCCTTCAGCCAGGCACCTTCGTATGGTTCGAGAAGACACAGGGGACCCTAGTGAAGGTGCTACCTGTGCTTGGATGGCGACCGATGAAGCAGTTGGCTGTACGCGTGCATTTCTTACGATGTGGCGGTCTTCACGACGACTGGTCTTTCGAGAGCGTCCTGAGCATGGTCTTCGTATAAATGATAACTCTCGGATCAAGTGGTCCCAGCACCTCCTCACAATACAATCAGAGCAACAACAATGGATTAGCTGTGTTCTATTGAAAGTGATTAAGACCGATGGTTTAATAGTATTGTTTGTTTTGAGTTAAAACTTAAGTTTTTTCTATCAAAATTGACATGTTTTCGTTTATTTTTATCAAAAATCTCAATTTTGTTCATAAATACTTGTGCAATTCTTAAATGAAATATTGAAAAGATTACAAGTGCATATTATATTCGAATTTTAATTTTATCCTGAAAATTTAGTGCCAAATCAAGCATGTGTTATTACACGTGGGAGTATTGTAGACAAAAATTTCCGGTATATATATATTCTTTCAACATCTATTCTCAATATGTAAGAGCCAATAATCAACACAGGCAAATGAATAAGGAGTCAAATATTGAGGATAATTGTTATTTTATTCAAATCTACGAAATATTTATTTTTAAAATTACTTTATCTATCTATATCTACTGGCTCATTTATAACCTTATCATAATTTACTTTTTAAGCAATTCATCCGACTTTAAATATGTTAAATATTGCTCTTCTTTAGGATCTTATCGAGTTCTTGTTCTTAGACGAATTAACGACGAAGATTAGAGTCCTTGACTTTTTATAGATCCTATCTGAATTCACTTCCAAAGATCCTTACATAATGCAGGTGTGATACAGATGTTTCTCTTAATAAATTGAGTTTACTACGTTTATCATTGAGGACACTACTAACTGCTTACTCTCTAATTAACCACAATATTTAATTCCACGCTGCTTGTGAATGCCATTTGTTAAAACAATGCAATACACTTCAATAATTCTAATCTAATCCAGATGTTGTTCTTAAATAATTCAAACCAAAATCTTACAAATGTTAGTTCAAAAGAAAAACACGACAGAGAATAGGCAGTAATATATATATATATATATATATGTGTGTGTGTGTGTGCGTGTGTGTGTTACTTCAAAACCGCAAATGGTACAAATCACAATATATACAAACAAAAATACCCAACACAAAATCAATACTATTAACAGATAAAGAAATCATTAAGACAAACATATATATAAAATACCCATAATAAAAAATGATGAACCATATAATATAATCTCCTAAAATTATATGTATATATATATATATAATTTTAGATTATATATGTATATATTAAAAGCTTCTAAGTTGTATTAATTGCGACATTTAAAAGATTTCTCTTTAGGAAATTAGATAGAGAATTATATCTACTTAAGTGTTGGGTACAATAGTCGGAAATAATTATCTCACAGAAATATTACATTTTATAAGAAAATCGGTGACAATATTAATGATGTTAAATTGCTTAAAAGTTATTTAACACCTAAATTTCATAAAAGTTCGATTTAATGATGGTCGAATATCTATATTACTCTTGGTGGTGAATGTTATACAATATATTTCAGATACGAGTAAGTTGAAGAGTACTGCTATTGTTGAAAATAGTGCTAATATAATCAGATATACTAACAACAAACAAGTTTATGCTATTTATCGCTATGATTTTGAAGATCTTTTTAATTCTATTGACATAGAGAGTCTTATTACAGTTCTAAAAGAAATTTAATGTTAAAAAGTTATTGTGTATGAAAACTTTTATTTTACTTGCTTATGTTACCCTTAAAAGAAAATTATACATATTTTTAATAATAATATTTATAAACAGAGATTAAAGGTATTCCAAAAGGTGGGTCAGCAAGTAATTGTTTACCAACTATTTATTTATATATATTTTAATTTAATAGTTATAAAATATTTAGATATATTGATGATGTTATTTTCTGGGAAACTGACAATAATACAGTTGTTAAGCCTTTCTTATATTTTTATCCAGATTGTTTAAATTTATTGCAAACTGTTATTAATGTAAATTAAGAGCAATACTTAAATATTTTTAATTAGATGATAATAAAGTTGCATGTAACATATGTGATAAAATACACATTTTCTCCCTTGGAATTCATAATTCCCCTTTATTTGGGAGAGTAATAAATCTGAATACACTAAGGAATATCTTCACGACCACACCAGAAATTAGCCACGTGATTGTAAGGAATAGGCACTCATCTTTCATTGAACAAATGTGGCCTTGGTAGGCTAGAGCAGATGGTCGTGAACCCTCTACTAACATAATTTCAAGTAGTGTGTTCGAAACCTCATATCTTTAAAGACACACCGTATACAGGGAGTGATGCACATTAAATCAGCCGAGGCTCCGAGTTTTCTCATTTGCGTGGTGTAGTAGTTTGAAGAGGGAGATGCAGCTCAGGTGTCGTCCTAGTCACTTGACCGAAATTCAAAATGATGAGGTCCATTGTCCATATCTTTTATGTTGCTTTTAAAGGAACGTTCATAAAACATATTATAGTACCTTAGAATCTCTTTGCACCTATTCTTTTCTTTCTGAGCTATCTTCTTTAAGTAAATAATGAATTTATGATTACGATGTATCCGAGTGATGCTATTTCTCCTCATTGTCTTTTTTCTTAAACTCGAATGACGCGACTCTAGATTTCTTTTGCGATTTCCCCCCATTTTTGAACCTATTTCTTATAACAATTAAACTTCGTTTGACCTTAAACACAGTAGCCAAGTGGTCATGGTTTCAAGCTCTTGGCCGGTGTGGTTTCAGCTGAATCATGGTAGTTTGAGGCAACTACATACCCTTCATATAGTGTGGCTGATTCACGCGGAATATCTCTTTCCGTCCTCAAGGGCTCAACTTCTTTAGATAAGTTCGGGAACTATGATCCCGAGATATTCTAGTGTTCGCTTTCTTTCCAGTAGGATTTATTGACTTTGACAAATCCTGTTAACAATATAACACTGCTTCCCTAGAATATTTTAGACCATTCATGAAGTCAACTAATTTATTCTTCTTCTCCCTTTTTTTAACATCTTGATTACAGATATACATCAATTAGCACTGTATAGCCAGTTTTTGCTTTTGCTCCATATTTACCTCATTCATTCCACTCCATTGAGCAAAACAACAAATTACACTTTTTAAATTTGAACTAATCAAATTTATAAATACTTAACTTTCAATTTTAATTAATAGATGTGATGAGGAAATATTACCTTCTTCTAAAGAATGGAATTTTGTAACTTGAAATTTGTGACTGCATATCTGATTAAACGTGTGCGTTTCTAACTATATAACTTTCTTTTAAGTGCGTTTATTTCCATTTCCTCAAAATACGAAGAATCCAAAATTATAATGATTTCTTATGAAATGTTCAATTTCACATTATTTTCTTTTTTCTCCCTAAACGACTGCAATGGAAATGGATAAAAACTTAAGTAATTCAAGCAAAATTTTAATATTGTGTAGTAAATTTGCGGAAATTCTGTAATACTCAGTAAATTTCAAGAGTTATTTAACTCTTGCGGTGGGATTTTTCTCATAGTCTCTTGTTTTTAGAAAACAAAAAGATTACAAACTTCAAAACTGTTTTTAGTAAGCGAAGACTCCGAGAGCGCAAACAATTTGTCTCTTAAACTATAACTGTCATCATTTTCTCCTGGAATGTGCATATTTACTTTTTTTTTAGTTTATATTCCTTCATATGGTTTTTAAACTATTCCTATGGTCGGTAAATTCTTAACGTAATGGTTTTTAATGGCAACGTGTTTATGAAATTTGCCTCTTTTTTTTATCTGTTAGGTGCTAAACGTAGAATAACTATTTATTCCTAACGTAGCTTTAACCTTTTAAATATAGGGATGGGATTTTATATTCTAATATACTTAAACATATTTGTGAAAAAAAGGGACCGTAAATATGAAATGAGTGTTTTTGAAACATGTGGATACATTTTTATTAATAGATTCCGTTGAGAGTCATACTTTCCGAACTTTGACGAATTATCTTATATTCATTTTATTTAGGTCCAGGGATTCTATTTCAATTCTGCAATTTAAAAAATAGCAACCACATAAATATAATTTTCTTAATGAAAGCTTTTAAAATTATATATTTATCGAAATCTCTTAGTATAAAAAACATTTTTTAAATACAATTTAGATAAATTTTACAATTCGTTTCCATATCTCTCCTGATTACTGAATACTGAAACATTCCATTAAATTGTAGCAGCTTACACTACTTAATTTCTGAACCATATCATTTCGTCAATTTACGAGTTTTGATGAAAAAGAAATACCTCTTTAGCTATGACATTTTAAATTGTCACCCAATATTCACAATTTTCATTGTACCTGAAAGCTACGTATATTCTCTATCTAATACATTTTATCACTTTCTGTATAATTTCTAACCCTTTCCAAACATTTGCACTAAAGCGGAACTAGAAGGGCAAACCCGACGGAGAAGAATTCCTCTGATGGTTGTGGAAACCAGGCTTTACAGAGGCAACTTTCTAATCGTTAACAGAACGAATGTGATGCTACTGAATGTGCTCTCTCATCATCAAGAAGAGGCAAAAGTCGCAGTCGCGAGTAATGATGCCTCGTTTTTTTTATTACTTACTTAAATACAATTATTTTTAATAAAAATGGACCACGACATACATTGCTACCAATGCTTTCCCGACACTTCTGAAAATATTAAAATTAATACGAAGTTGGTTCAAAAATACTTTTAGTTGAAAGCACATATCATCATTAAGGTAAATTTTTGTTGCCGTTTTGTGCTGCCATTTGTTAAAAAGAGTTAAAACAAATGTAGCATTGATTCATAAGTTGGTTTTGAGTTGGGATTCATTTGCTCTTAATTCAAAATCTAATTGCTTCAGCGAAGAGTTGCCCACGTCATTTTGCATCAGTTATCACCGTCGTTGAGATAGATCTAGATTCATTATTATGAACCGGAAATCAATGAAAAATAGAAGGTAGGATTACTTTTGGTGAATATATTCCAATATAGGTCGAGATGGTCTCATGAGCCGGAAAAGTTATGACGAAGAATTTTTTAGTTGCAAAAGGTTTCATGATCACGAATATGAGTAACTGATACATAGACAGCTGTCTAGTAAGTCATGATGTGTACTAAAACAAGAAATTTTTGATGCTACGAGCACCATCTCTTTTAATTTCCGAGGATTTATTGAACGACCCTCTTTTCTCTCTTCTGCCAAGAATTCGCCCTTTTGAAATCTTTATGGCATCTTGCACGACAATTCTGCAAATAAATTTTATAGCTCTAACTAAAAAATACCTCTCTTTTTCCCATTAAGTTTAAGTCGCACAGAAAACACTTTCCTACTCCTTTCGTTTACCAATTTGATTGAAGCGCTCTTCATGGAGTGCCCAGTCGCATAATAGTGTTTCGGAGCACAGGAAATTTCTTTATTTCTGTACCTGCGACTCCTCACTCGCCTCTATAGTACGTTTGCTTCCTGATCCCTTCCAAAATTTTACATTTCTACTTAAGTAATACTAGAATATTCTTAAATTGAAGTAATATATTTCTATTAAGTTATGACGAGAGGATAAAGTTTAATTTGTCAAATTAGGAACCTCATAATCATAAGCCGTTGCCTACTACGCTTCATTGTGTGATCCTCATCTCCAGATATGTCATCATCCTCTCCTATATCTAGAGTCACGACGATAGTTGGGCAAAGAAAACAGTTGTATTATGTAGATGAAATAT
>BMAW01103144.1:190131-236271 GCA_019974015.1 Nephila pilipes
CACACACACACACACACATATATATATATATATATATATATATATATAGGAATGAAGTAAGAAAAAATACTTAATATCTATTAATGATTGTAACTGTTTATTAACGTTGTACTACGAAGCATCACGAGTGCTATTACGACGGACCTTGTAATTTTGAGCAGTGGTCAAAAGACGCCAGGACAACACCTAAATCTGTTATTGTTATGCATACTAGTAAACTTATTTAATTCTCAAACCTTTTCTTATTTTCTGAAAGATAAAGATTCAATAAATTAAATAACGCTAATATTTTTAATAATCATTAAAACCATATAGCTTAGGTAAAAATTGATTTAAAAAAGACAAACCAAATGATTAAATATTTCAGAAAGTAAACAATTTGCTTCACATGGTATGCCTAGAAATATTTCTTCTTTCGCTGCAGATTTAAAATTACCACAAAAATATTAAAAACTCTTATCTTAATAAGTAATTAACCCTTCAACCACAAAACCTAAGTATTAATAGCAGAGACCGCAAAGTTGTAATTTACTCTCGGTAATGAAATTAAAATTTTTGAAATGAACGTGTGCCCTGTTGATGTACGAAAGCCCTGTTTTAATTTTTTACATTTTTTGAAACTCTTATCCACACAATATTTTCCAAACAAACTATACATGTATCAAACTATTACGCTACATCACGCAAGTTTAACTCTAAAGCGACAAGAAAATAAACAGCGATTTAGATGGCCCACGCAAGCCGAAATTAACAACAAAAATATTTTAACAGCAAATCTTAAAATCTTTTTTTATTTATTTAATGATATTTAACTGAAAAAGAAGCGAATTTTCCGGGCATGAGTGGAACGTCGCATCAATCGTTGCCGAACTTTCTTTTTTGGATTAAAATAAAAAGAATAGAATGCCTCGAGGGAAAACTGGCTTTTTAGCGATCGTGGTGCTCTCTTATCGGCAGCGAAATTAATTAACTATCCTTCTGGCAACTTCTAACGACGTCATCTGTCTTCTCTACACGTGACATTATGGCTTTGACTTAAAGAGCGATGCCATGTTTACATTAGGTGCCCGTTTGGGGTAAAAAATGAAATTTCCTTTCATAGCCAAAAGGAAAGTGTGAATAAACAGTGATTTTTATTTTTCAGAAAAAGAGAACATTTTCTGTTTAAGTGCTTAAGGTCTTCTGTATTGGAATCGAAAATAAGTTATAAAATATAAATTAATGATTATTTTAAAACTTAATTTGGTACATCTGAATAATACAAATGTATAAAGAAACTTAGTAGATCATTTGCATTTCCCTTGTATTTTTACCTTTAGTATATTAGTTTCATTTGTGACGAAACTTCTTATACATTAGGAGTTGTTAAGAATTCTTAAGAATTTAGAATAAGTTGTTTTCATACAACCCGGTTTATTTTTGGAATGCCAGTACTCTATCTCAGCATTTCCCAAACGTTTCCCCTGTGCCCATGTTCTTTTTAACGTTCCCACTAAAAACTCATTGCTTCTTTTGAGATTTGTAGATAAACCATTATTTAGATGTGACTATATTTATATGTATATAATTTAATTAATTGCTTACATGAAATAAAATATTAAAAACATTATTGAAAAAATAAAATTTTTAACGAAATCAGTTTATTAACAAAAATAGTGAAGCTGTTTCTTGCTGAACTAAAAATATCACATATTGAAGAAGAGACAGTCACTTAATTCTCATACTCGAAATTATTTCTAATCCGTTTCTATATTTTTTAGGAAAACCAAGACTAAAAATACGAACGTACATTTAGAAGTCAGGGCAAAATGGATTAGACATTTTACAATTTTTTCTGCATAAATTGGGTACTTTTGAGAACAAGACAGCAAAAACCTCATCAAGGTACATAATGTCAATGAAGGATGTGTCACACGACAGCTCATTAATATCGTCTAAGTCAAATAAAGTGAGTGAGAGAGAGAATACGGAATTCAATCTCAACTCTAAACCTTTATTTATCAAAGGAATTCAAAATTATTAATTTGGTAGGAGTAATAAAATTAAAATTTTACTTTAAATTGAAATAATTTAATTACAAATAAAGATAGGATTCAAAGGGGAACAACCGGAAGATGAAAATTTATCTCAACTTAACTGATAAGCGAGGAGTATTTATATATGCGAATAATAGGGTGCGCTTTACATCAGTTCATGTTTCTCTGCATAAGTTCTTGAGAATAATTGTGGACTTCATCTGCCGACTACAGTCGAATGCAACTTGCGGATCGGATGCATTAAGTGAATAAATATAGGTTTATGGCTTATGAGTGAATGAATATAGGCTGAATCCATTCAACATCTGAATCCGGTAATTTTGTCTCAGATTTTACGTTAAATGTAATTGGATTCCTTATCCATTTTTTATCACTGGTTTTATTGAGGAAAACATTCCTTAAGATTAATTTCTGGACAAAGTTAAGATTAGTTTCTTCCTAATGCCAAATGAAATCTCAGTAGAAAATACGTTTATGATTTACTCATTATGCAATTTTGTTAGCTTCATAAAAGTTTTGTAAATGCCAGCTCACGTATGACGTGATCACAATATGAATTCCTTAGCAGTAGCTACAGTCTTCCCTTTCACTTTGAAATCACTAACATTTTCCTTGTAAGGTCACATTTAAATTAATAAAAAAATATGTACAATGATATTTCTCATCGCTTTGCGAGTTATAATACCATGATGCAAAGGTGGGGAACCTGGAAATTGTTTTTCGTAAGGCCGTTCCGGTTCGAGACATACTATTTTGGAAATCCTGATCTAGTACAATAAACAACAAGAAATCTGGCAACATCATTCTTATGAAATTCATATCCAAGACATTGATAAATGCTCGTTGAAATAAGAATCGAAATCTTAACGGTTGGTTTGTTGATGCTTAATTTGGACCACATACATCACCACGGTAGCTGAGTGGTCATGAATGACATTGTTTCAGTTCAACTTTGAGTTCGTGTCCTGGTGCTACTTTTAGAGACACTGTACCCTGTGAGCAATATTTCTTAAATTTAAATATTTTAAATAAAATGTCTGTATTCATAGTATTTGAACACATATAAAATATCCATTTCAGAAGGGGGAAACAAATCGCTTCGTTTTCTAATAAAAATTATTTAAAATCTTAAAAAAAAAAAACAATTTCAACATATTTTAAAGCTTCTACTACTAAAAATTTTAATATTTTTATAATTTTTTTTCTGAATATCTTGAAAGTGATTCTCATAATTAGCTACATGATATTGTGAGAGCTAGTTCTATTCAGAGTTCCAAATTTTTTTCTGTCAAACACTACGAAAAAACATCAAAATATCAGCAATATCCTAGTTTGTGAATTTTCAAATAAAAAAAAATGTCTAAATCCTTATTGCATGCACAGAAATAATCAAAGTCCTATACAAAACAGATAGAAAAATTTCAGAACTTTGTATGGCTTATACAAAAAGACTTGGCGTTTTAAATATAATACATGATCGTGATATAATACATGGCCTACTTTTTTTAGATAAGAACGAGAATCATGAGCGCAAGGTATAGTAATAATTTTTTTCTTTCCTAAGGGGCTTACTGTCCTTGGTAAACAAGGGTTACGCATCCCCAAAATATCTTACCAATCATTCTCTATTTTTGGCCCTCCTTGCCACCCGATTTGTCCTCCTCCCTTTTTTTGACGTCTAGATCAAACCACAAATATACAATATCTGACGCAGCATAGAAAATTTGATTTTTACGCCCGAAACCTCAGCTTTCACATTCACAATTGCTCGGATACAGCTAAAGAACGGGAAATATACCTCTTTCGCTGATCTTGTATGTGAAGAGTGATATCCCATCTTATGTATCGACCTCATAATTAAACGATGCCTTAGAACCCAAATAGGAAAGACAATATGAGGGCTATTGGTGACAGACCTTGCCCTTTTGAATCTCTGTCTACTGACTAGGAGGACATCTCAACTGGAACCTCCCACTTAAAACTTCCACACCTCGCAGAAAGAAGGATTTAAAATCTCGACAAATTTAATGACCATTAACCTAGCTAAACGATAGTTTTTAGTGACTCCAGGATGCCAAAACTGTTCGATGGAAACAGCTCCGACTGCGAACTCGAGAACATGATCATTCGCCTAATTCAGACACTTGTTTCAGTGAGAAGTAGGCAGCCAGAAGCTATGGATAAATATAAATCAAATCTTATTTATCTGAAGTTTTTTCATTTAATCAAAATAAAAGAAGTCTAAAAAGAGGTAGAAAAGGAAAGTAAGTTTTATAGTGAAAGTATTTGAAGTTTTTAAGTCATCGTCTTAATTTTAACGAAAGAATATCTCATATATATTTTTAAAATTTTTGTATCAATATTGTTTTTGTTGTTTCCACTTTGTCTGGCATCACTATTTTCTTGTTGAAAATGTGGGAAAAAAATATTTTATTCCTTTTCGTTATTTGATGCTAGAAAGAAAAAGGTTTTTTCTTCTCTGAAAAAAATTAAAGAAACAAAACTAATCGTGCTAAACAACATCCTGAACAGTAATTACTTTTGGAATGCCTAATTAGTTACTTATAAATATCGTGAAAACGAATGAAATTGCGCAAAACTCGCAAATGGTTATTTCGATGAATGTTTTAATAAGTGTTTATTAATATACTAACTCGCAATAAATGAATCATAATATAAATCCAGGCGAATATTTTTACGTGAAAAATAGTGAGACGTATTAAATTGTTTCAGACGTATATCACTTCTACTGCTCAAAAATGGATATATTACTCTAGTTAATACGTAAGAAAAGAAAAGTACGCATGTGTATATTATAGAAAAAAAACTGTTGATTACTACTGATGAAGAGGATAAAAAGAAAGCACATATGTGAGATAAGGAACGAAAAAAAAAATGTAAGAGTATTTTTATATTTGTTGCGTTCATGAATGGAGAGAAAAAAAGGTGATATTTATTGTGTAATTTACTGTAAATGGTTTTTTCTTTATACTGACATAAATATTTGTGTTGATTATTTATTAAATATAGATAGTTGGAAAACTAATTAATTAAATATGTTTAGTGTGAATTTATTCGTGATGCTAATTTTGA
This sequence comes from Nephila pilipes, assembly GCA_019974015.1. Classification (NCBI taxonomy): domain Eukaryota; kingdom Metazoa; phylum Arthropoda; class Arachnida; order Araneae; family Nephilidae; genus Nephila; species Nephila pilipes. The sequence goes on from BMAW01103144.1 coordinate 195,261, forward strand.
ATTAAGACTATTCTAAATTTGTGAACTGCCCCCCCTTCCTCCCGGCTTCATTAGTTACAATTTGTTCGATAAAGATTCATTATGTAATGGTTCTATGTGTGGTGCCCCTGCATTACCTGACTCATCTGTCACCTTATATATTAACCTAATCACAATTTTAAAGTTTCTAATTAAAAAAAAATTAAAACATATAACCAATTATCTGACAAAACCTTATTTATTATTTCTATAAAAAGAAGAATGCTCTCTATTAGTTCACTGTCTTTCAACGCAGACACTAATAGTTTCTATAAATATCAAAGGCTAGTCTTACCCAGATACTCAGATCTGATGTAAATTAATTCATAATGAAGATAACTTCTGTTTGACAGCATCGGTTCTTAATAGTTCCTCTTAGATCACCAAGAGGGACCAATAACTTCTGCACACTGTACTAATCCTTCAAACTTTTGCTATATTTCTACTATTGCAACCTTTCTATCTTCTCATATTCAATTTTCTGTCACTTTTATACAACTTCTTTACATCTATTCCCTACTTTGTTTACCTAACAAATACTTCTAGTATGTAATCAAGTTTCATTTGGTTGGAATAGTGCTGATAACTGAAATATAATTTCAGAAAGTAAACCTAATTGTTAGCTAAGCGGAAATTCTTTAATATCCTATGTTACAAATTTGATAATCATTCAGTCAATTTTTTAAAACTGTGTTTATTTTTGCCTAAAAATATTATCAAGAATCAGTATTGGTATAACGAGTGTAAAGAGAAAATTTTATCGCCCTCTCAAATAAAGAAAATTGGAAATATATATTTATCTGAACAGCTGTAAAAAAAGATCCGAGTCAGAAACAATCTTAAATACTGGATCTGATTCCAAACTCAGATATCCGACAGTCGAACAACATTCTGGAACCAATGTTGTATGGACAAAACATTCTCTAGACTTCAAACTCTGCGTAGAATAAAAAGATCACGTCTAATCTCTCTATATAAACTGTCTAATTTCTTTCACGTTCATTACACCTCAAAATGTAGCAACGCTGATTTGCGTAAGTCGCAGCTTATTCACAAGTCGTTAAATGAAATAGCGTTAAAAATAGCCCACACATTAGCTGAAAGAAAATACCCATGAGAACTTATTACAAAAATACATGAGCATATTTCCAATATACCTCATAATAGAGAACCCCGATCAGACAATGTGGACAACATACGAGTTTGTGTTCTTCGCCTAACTTCCACACCTCGGGACGACATTGACGCTTTGTTAATTTTGATGAGGTTGGTCGGATTTATTTCACCAAGTACCTTTAGTTGATTTTTATCTTATTTGAAAATTCTGAATTCAGACACAATGTTTCGCGAACTATGGGAATGAAACTATGGGTACGCGTATTGAATTATGGTAGCAGAGGGTCGTAGATATAAATAATTTATATGCATAAGTAACGTGCATTTAATTTTACAATTTCTTGAAAGTTATGTCTATTTTAGGGAATCATGACTCCGAGGTGCCCTCGGAATCATGATTCCATAAGATAGATATGTATCCCAGAGATACCATAGTGATGTATTCCAGATGTATCCCAGAGACACCATAGCAATATCCTTCTCTACTTCTGACCATTCTTCTTGTAAACTATTTTTTTTTTTACTTTTCTTCCTTTTTTTGCTACCTGTATTACAGTTTAATCAAAAGTTTGAAGCAGCATATTCAGATTTGGCTCTTGGGTCAATGACCCTAACTTTTACTCAATCACTAACTTGCCTTTGTGAAATAAATTAGCTAAATTTTTGATGGTGAGTTTTGTTTTTGCTGCTTTTACGTTGCAGCGTCATATACGAGCAAAACTGAAAACTATTTTCTATTAACATACACGAAATTTTTCATTCAAACCATACTCTCGCAAGCCATACAGTTGTTTTTTTCATTAAATTTTCAACTGTTTCAAGTACCTTTGTTTCATCCGCATTCCGATCACAATGCTATAAAGTACTTAACAATGTTTGATGGGATTAAAGAAATTCCTGTACACATTATGCATTAAAATAATATTTGAAGAATATAACAGCAGTAATTATATGTCCTGTTTAATGTATGATTCAATTTATTTATGTTGATGGTAAGACTCATCCATTGGGTGTTAATCTATTTAAAGCGAACAGTATTCCTCTCGGGATACTTATAAAAGTCATTTGATTCCCCGAGTCGCCTGCTTTTAAGCTAATGGGAAGTTTAATTGAATGAATACCAATTACTAAAATATACAATTAGCGGAATAATAAGTAGTTTAAAGGAATGTAAACGTTATTTCGTAGGAAATTAACTTTCCTTTATTATTTCTGACATACTGAGCTGTGACATTTATTTTGAATACATATTGTTATGATTAAATTGTCTAAAATATTAAAAATAGTTATGGTTTATATTTATGTTTAAAATTATTATCTGATTACTTTACAAAATTCTCCGGTTTTACGGAAAGTTTTTTACCCTAATTTGTAAGATACAAACGTTATGGAATTTTATTATCAATTTAAACAATTACTTATAAAATCCCCATTATATACATATAAAACTTATACAGGAGTAATCAGCTCTTTTTCAGGAGTAAAAGCGTCATATGATTGGTAGGGAATGGATTTTCTTTCTGACTTTGTTGTCTGAGTGCATATCTGTGGACCATGTATATAGGCATTTCAAATCCATTTCCGAAAATTCCAAGTTTAACACACTCCCTTCGAAATTGTAACTTCGAATTCGGACAATATATGGCAACTTACACCTATCTTGAACTACTGGTTGATTATACCTCCAACGCAAAATTTTTACTAATGCTAAACTCGAGTATTTCATTTTGAAATTTACGAATATTGTTATAAAGCAGCAGCTGTGCAGGTGTTAGAAATCCGTCAACTCAACTAGAGACTATGAATAGGAACGTCAGCATAAACGTTTCGAAATGTTACTTAATACAAAAGGAGATGCGTACCATTTGCTGTAATGGCTGGAACGAATACCTTTTCCAATGCGGTAGCCTCTTTCCAGGAGTAAAACTTCCTTATAACTAGCCAAGAAAGAAATTACTTTCAGAGTCAGTCCGCAGGGGCATTTCTGCGGACCTACAGATAGGCAGTGCAAAACTGCCTCCAAAATAGCATCAGTCAAATCCTTCCGCCGAATAAGCATTCAAGGTAGCAAAAAGTAAAACAGCTCGATTATTGAAACACTGTAACAAATACATTAACTTGATACCACGCACATTTTTTAATGTCAATATTTTGTTAAAAAGGGTTCCAATTAGAATTAAGACAACAGCAATGTTCGGCTTAGAATCTCAAATTTTGGGAAAATGCGTAATGTATAAAAATTTAAATATTTTTACTTATAAATCTCTGTTTCAAATCTAGGTACATTCCAATTTAGTGTATATGTCCCCCAAAAGACCAGTTCTTGTTTTCATCAGAATTTGATTTCCTTTGTCTAACCTCAAATATGAAAATAGTCAGTTGATGTTCTTTTTCGCCTGTTTGTTAAAGTGTCTTTTTCAAATTAATCAAATGATCAATTAGAGCAAATATGCAACATCCGTTACCGTAAATGAATAACTTCAATTTTTGGTTATTCTCCAGATGTATTTCATTTAAACTATCCTCTTACCTTCACAAAAAAATTATTTAAAAATAATGTGTAAATAATTTTTTATAACTGATAATTCTCGATATTTTTAAAATCCATCATGTTCAGTGTTTACGAGAGCTGACACTACCGGGAACTTAACTGAAAGTTCAAAATATAACCATAGGAAATAGAGGTGAGAAGTCATAAAATAGGTGGACAAAATATCGTTTGTGTTGTGAGCCAGGCCCAAATACAATAGTATACCGTTAACACGCAATTTAGTATCACGCTAGTATACTTTACACTTGGATATCCTTTTTGATAGGCAATAACTTGTGATATCGTCCCTGACATTACGGTGTCTCATTTCTTCTTTCTCTTTTTATGAAATTAAAACACACACACATATATATATGTGAGAATAGTCCCGTTGCGCTACAGCAGTGCCACCTTCAACGCAGATTAAATGGTTAGATCTCGAGGTGTATGAGCGCAGGCTGAAAAGTGTGTCCGTTCTTTTCTTTAATTTTTCATATGTTATTAAACTATATTTAATCCTAAAATGAGCTTGGTTCTTTACTAAATACCGACACCAACCTCCACACACACACACACACACACACACACACACACACACACACACACACACACACACACACACACACATATATATATATATATACTACAACTACTATGTGAGTTATAAGCATTTCACTTGTATAATTCTTTTCGGTAATAATAATAAAAGATATCGAAAGATTGTAAGCGTTAACAAGAGGTTTATATGATCGAAGAAAAACTTAATGTTATCGGATGGATTCAAAAAGGGAGAAGCCTTAATGTCTTTAAGTCATTTACGATACGTCGTGTAGCAAGATTGACAAACGTTACATTTTTCGTGGCTCTAAATCCTCCTGTCGGAATGGTGTAAGATTTGGAGGAGGGAGGTGCCAGCTCAGGTACCATCTTCCTTATTTGAGCGAAGTTGAAAATTACGATGTCTTATGTCATTAGCCCTTGTAATCCGTCTAAATGCGTGTTTAATAAATAATCAATTAATTGAAAAGGGACAAGCAGAAATTCTCAATTAAACAATTAATCTATAATTCAACACTAATGTTAGTTAAACATAAAATTCAGATCGCTGTTATCTTAGGAACTTATAATATCGATCAATTTATATTAAACTATAAATCGCGGTTTATTTAACTCAAGGGTTTGTAACTATGGATTCCGACTACCACGTGTTAATAGGGTCAGACTGTTCTATTAAATTTAAACTAATGAGAAATAAAACTGCATGAAGAAATAAAATTGAGTTATTGCATCTGTGTCATCGAGACATTACTCGATTTATGTTATGTTTCAAAAAGGGAACATGTGTCATAGTTGCAAATATTTTATAGACAGATAATTTAAATCCCATTTTTTAATATATTAATATTCAAATATACATTTATATGATCATAAAAATAAAAAAAAATTTTTTTGCATAATAATAAACAAAAACAAAAAAGTCTGATTTAAAATGTGCGATACATTTAGCAATATCCTTATTAAATAATATAAGATGAAATCCTGTTTGAATATTTTTTTTCATTCTATTTTTACTTTGAAACGTGGGATAGTATTGAAATTAGAACTTAAATGATATAAGTAGAACAAGTAACAAATCTTTTTACAAGATTTTAATAAATCCTATATTTTTTAAAATTGGATCATTCGGAGCGGAATTAGCTCAGAAATAATAGGGTTTTTAAGGAATATTTTAAATGAGCTTAGAAGTAGCAGGTATCTTAAAGAATATTTTGGAGGGAAAAAAATTATTTTTTCATTTATTTTTTTTTATGATTGCTTCTGTTTTTCAGTATAGAAATTAAATTTTTTTTTATTATTTTGGATGTAATAGATTGTGTATCGAGAGTAAATAAATCCTTAGTAAAATGCGATGTAATAATTTAGATTTTTGGAGCAAAAATGATGTTATTAATCAGATATTGCAAGCGTAATTCACATAATAAAAGTAGATAATCTGTATCGCACTCGATCTATGTTCAGTTGTTTCAACTCTTAAGAGAAATCAATTTTAGAAATAAAATTTGAATTAAAATATTTCTATTGATAATTCTGTGCCAACTGATTGTCATTCATAAATGATGTTATTAATGCTATTATAAGACCTGCAGCTCGTAATACTTGTTGGGAATAATTTATTTGGATATCATCAGGAGGCGCCTTGTCTTGTCTGAGAGCGCACGGGTTCATGGGTAATATTTCAGAGTACATTTAGTTCTTGACTGTGTAAGGTGGGTTTTCCTAATGTGGTGTAATTTGTCCTGACCCTTAAAACGGATTTGTTTATGTATAATTTGAGAGTAGATAGTGTAAATAAATGTGGTAGAAAGTATCCTCTCCCTTTCTTCCTTTTTTTGTTGGATTATTGTTCCACCACAAAAAACTAGTCGATTTCTATTTTTCCTCTCGTTTTTGTTCGCACATCTGTCGGCTTTCATTTCGGTGCCTTGTCCTTTTGTGTATCTAACTTGGTTTTATCTTTTACCAATGTTTAATAAGCATATTATTCATCAAATGCAGTTGAGTCATCCATACAGACGCAAGCTCGGGAGTCACTGTGGTTGATTCAAAGTTAGGACATCGCTTTTTACTTTTAGGCCTTCGTGCGTTTCTTCACCATTAATGATGACCCGATGTCCACTACGGCATTTCCCATGAGTCACATCCAAATTATATATTATACACAAATAAATTGTATATAATTTTCACATATTTTTAAGTATTCAGGGCCACTCTTGTACATCATGTACAACTAATTTGTTAAGTATTAGTAAAAGATAAAAAAGAGTTAGAAATTTAATAAGTTATATGCAAAGTTTCACAAACAGCAAATTTAGCCACCCAAGGCACGCTTTTTTTATGATTTTTATTAAATTACTTAATTGAATATAAGATTTAAAGTAAACGATGAAATATCAAGAAATGAACAATAGTAAATTTTTCCGATATTAAAATTAAAGCAAATGATAAATTATTGAATTGAATGTATTTAAGCTGAATGTAATTAAATTTGAAAGTGACCTGGTATGCTAAAAAGTGATAAAAAATTAGAGTGATAAAAAAAATTAGAAAGTGATCTGGTATGCTAAAAGTGATCCATTTGAGACAATAGCCCCTAGAGGGCTAATAATAGCAAAAAATATTAAAATCATTTTACCCGAAAACATTCCAAGAAGGAAGACAAACGAAACAGACATAGTTTAAAATTCTTGAGGCAAAAAAAGAAAAAGAAAAAAGGAAAAAAAAGGACCGAATGTTATTTATTTTCTGTCATATCTTGATTCCAGTTTGCATTTGATTTGAGGTAATACATAAAAAGATAAGTAAACAAAATACTTAATTTTAAAACGTTTTTCTGAATTTCACTTGGTGTGTGTGTGTGTCATCAAATTTTCGATCGTTAATTTAACCAACTTCCCATCAAGCTAGAAATCTGAAACCTTGGGAATCGTTCTCACTAGCCTAACAATACGATATTTGGACATTTGCGACAAGTTTTAGCTAGTATTTTCTTCAATAATGCAGTTTATCTCAATCACTTGGCGCGATTTCAAAAATTGGCATCAAACTTGGCGATTTTTTTGTTTGGCTGAACGTTAAGTCCGTAAAACGGACCAGGGTAGCCACATTTGGCAAAATACTGCCAAATAATTCTTGTCGCCAAGAGTGATTGGGTTAAACTGCATTCCAACCATTTAATTTACAGAATTAATTAATTAATTTTAGTTACTTTTAACGTTTTTATGTATTTCACTTGGTTCGTGTTTCTGTGTGTGTGTGTGTGTCATCAAATTTTCTATCGTTAAATTAACCAACTTCCCATCAAGCTAGAGTTCTGAAATTTCGGGAACCGTTCTTACTTGCCTAACAATGCAATATTTAGATATTTGCGACCAGTTTTAACTAATATTTCAATAATCTTTCTTAATAAATTTTGCCACTATATAAAAACGTTGTTTTTAAAAACGTTGGTTTTTATCTCGAATTATTTATATTTGTTTCACTTGAATCCAATGAAAAAATTAGAGGAAATTTATTATGACATATTTTTAAAAATTGAGTTCATTAGTGGTGAAAGCAGGTATCAGACATATATTGCATATGTTTTATTTCAATCCAATAAAAAATTTAGGAGAAACTTATTATGACGTATTTTTGAAAATTAATTTCGTTACTCGTGAAAGCAGACATAAAAAAACATACACAAATACAAGATAAAATTTTAAAAAGTGGTCAGGTGTGACATTTTTGGGTTAACAAAATAATAGCCCCTTGGGTAGCTAATAAACAAATAGACATTTCTCCGAATGACAACGTTCGAACAAGAACAAGAAAAAAAAAATCGACATAAAGAGGATTTATGTGCTGCAATCATAATAATAGGAGTTCGCAACGTTGTCGAGGAATGATAGGCATGGTTGCCACAATTTAAAATATTATCGTGGAGACTATAGATTAACTGACAGAAAACAGATTCGCAATTGATGGATAAGGGGGCTCGGGCTTTGTAATTCCAAATATAAATCATCATGGAAAGGAATGATTCAAGTTATATATATCGTGTTTGTATGTTAAGTGCAGAAATCAGGTAATGAATATTTTACTTGGATAATCTGCAGATTAGCTAAGGTGATCCTTTATAATGTGGAACATTGTTTCATTTCTAACTTTAACTAGATAATGCGCTCATGAGAAAAACCGCAACATTTTCTTATGCTTAATTTCTTAAATTTTATTTATTTAAATTTTGTATGCTTAGATAAACAATTCAGTAATACTATTCGGATAGTTTAAAGAGTACCCTAAAGAGAAACGGGGAACAGCGAGCATTCTGCAGTTTTAGAAAGTAGTTCTTGCGAATGACACAATTAGCGCATTCCAAAAAATTATCACAATAAATCTTTCGGTAGTGTTTGCCTTCTTTGGATCAGAATCACCATTGCGTTGGGGGCTGTTCGGTTTTTTGTAAATAACATGAATTCATATCTTATCGACTGTGTTAATTCGACACAAAATGACAACAGCATCACGACGTGGAAGCAACAAGACTCTGAATCGCTTTTGCAGCAAAAGACTGTCATATCAAAATAACTTATAAATCATTGTCAAATTTGTTCTGTCGTCGTTAACAGATAAACCACACAATGGTAACACCAACTTTCCTTAACAGCTGTATCAGTCGGTAAAAACTACTACTTCAAGTTTTACTAGTTGAAAATATCACGCTATGAATTTGTTTATATGAAATAAGTGATTTCATGTAATAATTAGCAGATTGTAAATAAAATACTCAGATTTGGTTTTATTAATGTCTCACTAGAAACAACACCACCGCTATTGGCAACGGACTTCTTTACTTTGAACCTCGGACGAGTGACGAAAGCAACACCTGAATTGACACCCCTGTCCTTACTTCGACATACCACTAACGGGAGACAAATTTAACGTCCATCAGCTTCGGCAATACGGCTGGAGTAAAGCATTCAGACAACTGTTGAAACATGTTTCTTTATTTTTCGATATCCAAATAATCAAGTTTACAGCATCAGGGAGCGAACCTAGTAGAATGAGAGAACTGAACAATTTAAAATTATTATTTCATTTAAAGAAGTGAATATGCAAGAATATGATATAATTAAGCTAATTTGTAAGTACAATCTAAAGATTGGTACATAGAATCTCATCTTTGCTACTCGGACTCTCATGCTTTGCATGTTTAGATTAGCAGTCACATGTTCCGAAAACTGTTTAGTATCAAATAATTGTTTTATTCCTGCGTAACATAAAGATATTTCTACGGTACTGATATCCTCTTTCATTAAAAACCTCTCCTTGAAAACAATAAATTCGGATTTTGTATGCAATTGTTATTTTTTTAAATAAATCTTTGCGTTCGAACGATTTAGAACCCGTTAATGTGCACATTACCTAAAGTAAAGTATGAAAAACTCTTATTTCGTAGGTGATTCTGCTTTTTTTTAACAGAAGAAATCCGACATTGTGCAGATTAACTAGGTGTTGTGCACATAAAACTTTCGAACATTAACGGTGTGATGGAAAGTTAGGTGCCATCTTGAAAGTTAATTTCATCTTTGAAACGTAGTTCAGAATTACGAGCGTATGGAATTTTGTCTGATTAAGATATGGTTTTTCGGGAAAGTTTAACAAATCTTAAATCATTTTTATTATTTCTGTAAAATTAAGTAGTAATCATTTATTAAATTTACTCATAAATATAGTTTGAGAGAAAAATTAAATACATGGTAAAAATATACAAGGGCTGTCAATAAAATATTATATCTGCAGAATTAATAAATAAATGTAGGGTAAAAATTGTTTCCGAATATGTAATTTATAACATTGGGCCGAATAGCGATTTTTTCTTCAACTGACTTCGGAAACACATCAGATTGAATTGTTTAAAATGAAATATCACCGAATAAGCGAAACGTAATTTTTGTCTAGATTAAATTGAAATTATGAAGTGCAGTGAATATATTGGATAACTTATATTAAAAGCAATAATTACATGAATAATAAAGGAGTTATTAAGTTAATGGGAGAATTAGTGAGAGTGAGAAAAAATCGAAGTGAGACATCAAAACTAGCTATTCGTAATCTATAAGAGGGATCAGGTAAATACTAGAAGAGATAGGAAAATGGTTCAATACTTAAACCCTCATCTATATTGTTACATAATATTTTTCTGGGTGTGTGTGAGTGTGTGAAATCGAGTCCAACTGGGAAGATAACGAAAAATGATGCTTTGTTATTAAATCTCCAGGACGACACACATGTAACACGTCTTGGGCCATAACTGCACAAACAGATACACAGCACTTGCTCGATTCAGTAACACAGGTAGAGGAATAAAACATTCTTTTAAGGACAGTCTCTGTTAAAACAGCAGCGTTCAGCTCACCATCTTACTAGTTCTCGGCAAGGACTACTCCCGCAGTAATACTTTACTCTTCCGGGGTAGGCTCCGACGGTTTACGGCGGATATACGCAGCTTCTCCGCAAATTCCCCTGTAACGCTTCACTCTAAGTGCCGACAGCTTCCAGTCGATTTCCCGATCAATCTCCATAACACAGACTCACTCCTGTAGACTGACAGATTTCCCAGACCGTGATTATTGGCATATTTTTGCCTCTTTTTTCGTAGTCGCGACGTTGCACCGAAAACTCACGAAAAATCCGTAAATTTTTTTCCAATCCACATTTTGCTTAGGTTCGAGTACATTCGGAATTTTTCTACTCGTCGCCAAAGTCCCATTTTCTCGCCAAGTTGCCAAAATTGTCGCTAAATCTAATGAATCATTATTTAAACTTTCCTTGTTGACAGATGACATTTCTGTAAATGTTTCTTTTTCTTCACAAAAGAACCCTTGTAGGAAAGCGCCATCTCATGTTCGCAATACATATTGGTTACGGAATTGTACTCGATCCGTTCTATCAGACAAGTAAAATTAGCATCTAGTAAACTTTAATTCAGACGCGTTTAGGCAGTTTAACCACAGAGAAAGTAGACTAGTGAACTTACTTGCTTCGGCAGTACATATACTAAAATTGGAACAATACAGAGAAGATAAGTGTAGGATGACACGCAAAATCTTGATGCATTGCACATTTTTTTTTGTTCCCATTTATACAGGAGGATTGAAAGGAGCTGGATTCGTTGTGCTGTGGTGTCGTTGCTGATGGCATCAGTCACAGTTACTGGTTAGACCTTCCTGCGGAATGCACACAGTCAAAGCTGTCACTATTTACTGTGCCTTTTATGTACTTGAAAGCTCAATTTCCCGGTATTTCGCTGTTTATACCGATTGTCTCGGATACATTAGAGAATTTGAACGCTAATAGTTACCTGTGTTGGTTTATATAGCTGCTTGCATTTACAACCTATACAGAAAGAGTTATAATATATTAAATGTTGATGAAAATCTAACCATGTAGGTACTTAAGGCAATGAACTAGTGGACTCGGCTGCACGATCGGCAATGGAACTTCTACAGCTTACAATCCAGCTAGATGACATCAGGCGTCTTATTATAAGAACCATTCACAAGGCATAGTAGGATTCATGGAATCTTCAGATCCAAAATAAATTACACGTGAGAGTGCTCCCGAGTGTCTTTCTTATCAAATTTCATGCACAGCCTTTCATAATTTAGAAGAGTATCCTGTGCTCCATCCTTATCGTCTCATTTTTTGGAATATTATGATTTAAACTTATCTGACTTGGCGGAGGAAACTCTCAACATACACTATTTGCACTTTATATAGAGTTACACTTTACATCATATTTAAGATTTTAATCTTTTTACAATGTTTTGTAATTATTTTCCTTTTCATCTGGGTCATTTTATATATTTTTAAATTTAGTTTTAAAACTGAAGACTGTGGAATAATCAGCAAATTTTAGATTTGACTCTTAATCCATAAGCCCATAATCACACACATACACACAGTTAACTACTGAACTTTAATATTCAGGAAAGTGAATAATTATGTAATTAGTTACTATTAATAATGATTTCGACTCTCTTTTCGTTTGATTGTATATTTTTGTGATTAATAAATCACAAGTTCAAAAATAAAAGAAATAAACACTGCTTTGGAGTTATAAATTTACCAATTAATAACAGGTAATATTCATTGAATGTCTTGAATGTATCGTTAATCATACAATCTATAAAAAATTAAGAAATGTCAAATATAACGAAAATGGTGGAAAAATATTTATTTATTCTCCATACACACACTAGTACTTTGTAATCCAGACTAACAATTTTCATTAATCGAGATGTCGTAAAAATAACTAATTTTTGGAAAGAAATATGCATGGACTTTGGCTTTTTATAAAAACAAATCGTGTGGTACATAGAAAGCAATATTAATTTAAAATGTAATTATGCCGCATGACTTCAAAAAACCATTTATCTTCGTATATATTTTCAGATTTTTTCCACATTCATTTTTTGAAACGCATGGCTTTTCTTTTGTGTGTATTATTGCTTCTTTTTGGAAAAATGATATTCCATTGTTATATTTTTTTATTTTATCTACTTATTAATAATTAATTAGAAAACCCTGGAGAAAAATGAATTTTTTTACTTAAATGTTGAAAAATTATTTTAAATGACGCTTCTTTTTAAGGAACTATAGAAATTTCATATTTTATAGTCATGTTTCTTAATTTCTGAGAAGTTCTTTCATATATTTTTTTTCCAAAGAGAATATTTTTTTGACAAAAATAAATTATTTTAAAACAATTATCTTAAAGTGGAGGAGAAATATTATGAATATTTTCCTTAAAAGCATATAATAGAATACTGAATAATTAAATTTATTATAAGAATAATATATATTGCGAGGTACTTAAAAATACTATTTTAATACCATCAAATTTTTCATGAAAGTAGTTATTTATTTTTAATTTCATTAATGGGATAGTTATTATTCCCTCCGATAATATAATAGAATATTTATGAGGAAGAAAACTTTTTTATTCGTGCGATTTTATATTTTAAAAACGCATATAAAGTTTTTAATCACGTAATTTATTGAGATTGAAGTTAATATCTGAAAACTAAAACTAAAAAAGGTCTTATTCTTTATTTAAAGTGAAGATTTAAGATAATTGAATCAAAAGAATAAGAAAAATTGAGAGGAAATGCATTTTTCCCCTTTGACATATAGTTTTACATATAAAAAAAGAGAGGACTTTATTCTTTATTATATAGGATAGAATATAATTTTTCCTACGTGTAAAAGAAGAGCTAATCGGACAGGAACATAATTCGTAATTATTATATAGATCAGATTGCATGCCATTGTTATTTTAAACGAGATATAGAATGTTTATTAACGACGCATTAATAAGAAACACGATAGCTATTAGTGACACATTCCTTCATTTTGAACTTTTTGTCAAATGATGAGGATGACATCTCTGAACTTTCAACACCAGTTCCTCTTTAATTTTTCTCTCTACGTCATGGCACCTCGACCAGATTTAACGTGCATCAGTCTTGCTACACGGAGGATGGTTAGTGGGATCAAGACTCGAGAGCCCTCAGAGAATTACTTTCGTTAGGAAGTACGAGTATCATGACCCCGAGGCACCCTGGTGAACTTTTTCTTTTCTGAAGGAGTTTATTGTTTATGGAACACTCGGGTGATTCCCTCCCTGCACCAGAAATACGCTTCGAAATCTTTCTCTATTTCTGATCATCTTTCTTGTCAATCCTTTTAAAGGGGGGGGGCCCGGTTGGAATGATCGAGGTAACAGTTGCACCTAGTTTGGTACAGCATGGCCTCAATTGGCTCTTGTGAAAATAAACTTCCCCATCTCTCACTTACATTAGGAGTCGAAGCAAAGACTCGACGAAAACAACACCTGCCGCAATCTCACAACCGCGACCAGATTAAATAAGAGAAATAACTCAGTTGAATAAAAAAAAGTTTGGATTGTCCTAATTTAAGAATTTTGGGTTCATTTCTATTAGTACTATTCAAATGATAATTTACTGTATTAATCTGAATGTAAAGGGACACCAGAATTCTTAAGTTGGAAAAAAAAATGATGAATTTAATGCGATCCATCATTTATTTATCCATTCATTGATATATAATTTTATCAATTAAGCATTTATTTAAAATAATTAGTAATACAGGTTACATTCATGGCAATAAAATTAAACTACATAGATCAAATTAGGTAATCTTAGGAAAGTAACGAGAAGAGTTGTTATATATATTTCATTACCTAGAAGTAAACGCGAGTCAGTATTTTAAAGGGGAATGTCTAATCAGAGTATTGCGCTATATTCAGACTAATGTGGTATTTCAGGCTTCATTTTTGGGCTAAAGCGGATTCAGTTTTTATTCTTCAATCTGCTCCGAAACTCTATATTGTAATAAATATGATTTCTTGTCTTAAGAATCACAAATTTATGCAAAACTCCTTTGATAAAAGTTTAACACTGTCAGCAAATGGACTTTGTTTTTCTTTTGGTTTTATTTTTCTTTACTTAATGTAACATATTTCTGGTGATTTGCTCCAGAAAAAAAAGTCCGTGTTAACCAAACGGTAATAAACTAGTAGTAGTCATTATTTATGCCAAACCATGGTTTCCTAGTCTTGATATCGGCAAGGCACGAAGTCTAGAGAAGCCTATGCATGTTAAATATATCGGATCTCAAATCCTGAGCTTGGCATAATCATCGAAAAGTTAGGAGAATGTTCACTGGTCGTCTGGCGTGACGAACGCGGCTCACAATTACGAGACCCGATGCCAATAGCATTTGTGTTGCTTCAAAGGGTTGCATTATTAAAGATTCAACTAGAAAAAAATGTATCTTGAGAAAGAGAAGTAAAGTTATAAAAGTTTTAATATATGAAAACTAGTTTAAAAATATTACTTATTTCAGATTTTCAGTGTGTATGTGGACAAATTATTTTAATCAATTTACCATGTAAATCTCAAAACTTGTATTTTAAAATTTATTAATTGATTTTATTATTTAATTATTTTGTTAAATTAATTTCGTTGGGTTGGGGCAGTGTTCGTTTTCTCCCTAAATATTTGGCTTAGAACAGTTTCATTCCGATACAGTTTTGTTTTTATTTTTCAAATTCTTGATAATAGTATTGATTTGAAATTTGTATCTATTGCTGTATAGCAATGGCTCTGAAATTATTTCCATGAAGAAATTAATATGATTGACTGATTGCTTATTAACGTCGTTCTTAAAAGCAACCAGAGGGTTGTTGGCTACAGATCTCGAAATTCTGAGCCTCTGTCAAGTGATGAGATTGATACCTAAGCAGGCCTCTCCCTTTCCAAATTTCTACTCCTAGTAAATGGGAAGACTGGGAGCCTTGGCCACATTTAAAATGCGTTATCCCAACTACAGGGCGGATCTTTTGTGGCAACAGAGCTCGAACCCTCTTATCGACGAAAACAACGCCAGCCGCAAGTTCCTGATCATGACCATTAAAAAGAAGAATCCTTTAAGAAAGTGAGAGAAAAAGAACCGTTCAAGGGGGAATTCATTTATCTCTTGTAGAATGGCTTACAATATTATCATATTCATATGATATATTTTCATAGATCAATAGTTTAAAATTGAGTTCATAAGAAACTGCTGTAAATGCGTTTCATTTAATAAAATGAAGGGATTAAAAAGTTTTTTTTTTGGTTTGTAAAGCGAATAATAATAATATTGATATATATACATACATAATAATTATTTTGATTTTGCTGATTCGCAATATGATTTAGACTTATCAAAATTAAATATAATCATTAGATAAATCTTACAAACTTAAAGCAATATAGTTTTTTGAATGATATTTCTCATCTGCGTGAGTGTGAGAAAAAAAAACACGCGTTGAAAGAATTTTTAGATAACAAACCCTTTTAAAGTGCAAAGCAGTAGTATATTAAATAAATTTAAGTATCAAAGAATATGAGTCTTTTCTTGAGATTAGCTCGGATATTGTGTAAGAAACTAGTCTTTCAATTATGCCTATACATAAATTTTGGAAAAGAGAAAGCAATGAAAATGTTAGCCCCATCCCTGAAGCAGGATTTTTATCTAAGATTTTTTTTTGAAATCGACTTTCGATTGTTTAGCTATTCCGACTCAGCTTAACTTACTTAGAACTCGCAATAGAAAAGTTAATTGAAGACGAGGTTCATCATTCTTTTCATTAACATTATAATGACAAATAAAAGAAATGAAAGATATTTTTGCAGTAATCAAAGAACATTGGTGTTTTTTTTTCTTGTTTCCATATGTACTTATCTTTTATAATTTTCTTTGATTATCTTGTAAGGTTTACTTACTTATATATAATAATTACAATCATTACTTATTTGTAAATTTAAATACAATAGAAAGTAAATGATAAAAAAATGTTACAATTAAATTATGTAGTAATTATTTAATAACTAGTAAAGTGATTTTGTTAAAAAAAAATCGGTGCATGGAATTTTTTCACAATTTTTACTGGTCCCCGTACCAAAATGGTCAAGAAGCGCTGCCCTGATATGAAACGTATATCTCAAAATTTTCTACTCAAAACTTTTTAACGGTTTTTGCAACAGACGATCGATAGTTTTTTTTTTAATTCTAAAAATAAAAACGAAAAAAAAAAAGAAAGAAAGAAAACAGTAATGTTATTAGGAAAAATATGAGTTTCTAGTTACGAAAAGAGCAAAATGGAACACAAAAAAACTTTTAAATAATACATACAGTCAACCCCATTAACTCGCGACAGTCGGGGCTCTTGATTACTAAATCATGAATTAAAGTATAACAATGAAAAATGAGTGATGATATCAATTTTAACATCAATATTAATTTTCTGCAATACGTTGAGATCTTTCCAAATTATTTTTTGATTTTTATTGAAGTTACTCATTTAAGGGGAAAAAAACTTAAAAAATCTTAAAACTTTATCAGTAAAATGGTTTAATGTACGGAACGTGAAATCTGAAAATAATCTCTCTTAAAAACCCAAAAAGAAAAAAAAAAAAGCTAAACTAAAACATTTATTTTTCCAAGAAATGGTGGTTCATATCTAATCCAAATATACAAGTCCAATAAATAAATAAATGTATTAAAATTCTTGATCCTTTCTTAGCCTCAAACCTTAACGGGATCCGTATGAAAGACATCGTTTAGCTTATTTCCAATAAGATGGGTTTTTATCATTTCTCTTTTATTAAGAAAGTAATAGCCTTTACATTACGATCAGGTTATTTGTAGGTTCTAGTTTCATAGCTTCATAAATGATTCCTACTCTATTCCTGATATTCTTTTTAGTCGTCTTTTAGATGCACAAACATCATTTGACATTTTTTCTCATGTTTCCGATTTTTCTTATTCGTAACATAAATTTTCTGCTGCATATTAGAACTCTATGACATATTTATCATACCGACATATAAAATAGAATGAGCAAGTGATATTAATGTTTACTCTTATACGAAGTCCTGACGTTATCTGAAAAAGAAAATGGATTGATCTGAGTCTCATAATAACACGGGTAAAAAACGAGAATTTAAACATGATTTTTCTTTCCAACTTTACACTTTGTATAACAAAATTATTTATACCTTGATTTTAAGTTCATTCGCCTGTTGGTAACATTCAAAAAAGATTAAAAAAAGAGATTTTAAGTAGTGACTCTTTTCCCTTGGCGATGGATTTGGTGATCATTTAGTGCCTTGACGAGAAACTTGGCTAAAAATTTAATTCTTCAAATAATTAGTTTTTATCAAATATTTTTTAAATTTTTTTACGTTACCTATCGTATTGTCATCCAAAACAATCATGCATAGAAAATTTCAGCTCAATTGAGCGCCTTAAAATATGAGGAAAAAGCTAAAGTTTTGACCCAGAGATACAATGTGAGTAGAAGAAAACTCATTAAAAAAGTAGTAATGGTAAAGCCACGATTTAATGAACAACGAGTTAAGAGAGTCAAAATGTCCAATTTTTCATATAATAAAACATTTAGGACACTGAAGCCGAGAAATCATGGTCGCGAGATCATAGCTGGCTTTGTTTATATCGAGTCATGGGTTCTATACGATACCACTAAGGGCCTGTAGTGTAGTGGGGCTGATGCCAGTTAAATATATAAAGGCTCAAACTTTTCAAGTTGGGATAGGATGGGAGTCAAGAAAATGTATTGCCATAGCTCAGGTATCAACTTAGTAATTTGATAGAAATTTAAAATTACGAGATCTGTCACCAATACACCTTGTGTTGCTTCTAAAGAAGCCTTTGAGAAACAATCAATCGTAAAGATTCTGAAAATCCTAAATCTTAAATTATTCTTTCCATTAGTTTAGGAAATATTAAATTTTTAAATTAGGATTGCAAAGCCTTAAGGGGCAGAGTACTAGTGCATTAAATATAAATATTACTTGTTCTCCTTCTTTTCCTTATCACGTTGTGTTAAAGAAAAGGAGGGGAATAAATAATAAACGAGGAGAGAGATATCATGAAATTGCGAGGAAGTAATCTAGTACATTATCTCGTAAAGGTTTTTTTTTTCTGAATGCATTTGGATCTAATTATTCAATGCGAATGAAATTTTAAGAAATTTATTTATAAAATCTTTTATACAAGACTTCGAAGTAAAAATATACATCAATCAATTAAATATCAATATTAATTTAATTAATTGAGCCGTTGGCATTATAAATTAGTTCCACTTAATTCATTAAGGATATTATCAATTTTGATAATTTGCGTGAAAACTGCGAAAGTGGTTCCAATTATTTTGACAATTATACGTTTAAGAAAATTAATAATCTCTGATCTACTAAAATTTTAGTATAGGATTCTCAGTTTATGAATACATAGAATTTATCTCTAGATTTTAAATTATTTCGCAACCACTACTTTATCGAGCACATTTTAAGCAAATGCAGTAAAAATGGACATTTTTTGAAAATATTTCCAATAATTGCCTTAAAGTAAAAAAAAAAAAACATTATGTAATTTTACGTTTATGAGTAAGAAACAGTAACGAATTACTTGAATCTTTCATGATAACTTATTTAGGCTATTTGAAAATTCGGAATGGTTATCGGAATAAAATTAGTTTCTTTCCCCTCTTCTGTGGAAAATAAATCAAATGATATATAAGAGGTCCATTCTAATAGTTAACGCTTGGTTGCCTGTTATTGTGTTTGAATTATTAGTTCCTGCCTGAAAATAACAATACGTACAAAATCAATTAAGATGTTATTTTAAGCAGAAATATTTTTATGCTTATTTTAACGCCCCTTCAAATGTTTTGAATTTTTTTCGCAAGAAGATGTGCATTTTTCCAAAACAGAAATGTCGATCTTCGTTTTATTTAGCACGCGAAGTGAGTAGGTTCTTTTTAAGAAATATTTGCCTTATAAGGTATCAGAGCCTTATTTCTAATTTTTGCTCCATATATCCCAGTTAATTCTTTAGTTTTTATTTTTAATTTTCCTAGAATGCTTGTTTCGAGTTCGAAGAACACGCCACTTTTGAGACTAGATTTTGCATTGTGTCGGATTTTCAGAAAAAGTAAAATAAATAAACGGTTTCGAAGAGTTTGAAAGTTAAAAGGATGAGAGTTAATTTATAATTAGAAAAATGCCCTTCTCTGCTACTTTCGAATTTTAAAATAATTAAAAGTCTTCCCTCCTAATGAGTATAAGTAAAACGCTTCGATGTATTCTTAAAATGTGTTAGCTGCATGTAATTAACATTTGAACTAATCAAGAGAATAATAATAACGATAGCCTAGTTGAGAAGGTTTGACAAATAGCAAGGTAATTCTTACCTAAAAAGTTAATCATCATCCTATTTACTATCATCCAAACACCAGCCATCAACACTATCATCTAAAAATTGATCATTATCACTCTAATAATGAATTTTAGAATTATATGTATGATAAGATAATACTATTCAATATATGCATGCGAATACATGTCAAAGATTCACAATGTGGTGAACGAATGTCGAAGATCACAAAAAAAGAATTTTGACTGACATAAATTGTTCACGGATGGTTATCGTGCGTGATGGATTGATAATTTATTACTGTCACACTCAGAAGCAACACGAGGTCAGTTGGGGAGAAATCTTGTTATTTTGAATATCGATCTAGTGACGAGGCAACGCCCGAATTTCAACACTGCCAAAGGGAGGACTTGGAGTCTCGTCTGTATTGACGAGCATTAGCCCCACTATACAGCAGGCTTTCATTGGTGATGTGTGTGATGGGGCAAGAGCAAGATATGGCTACTCTGCACCAAACAAGGTGTAACTGTGATCTAGACGTTTGAAAAAATGGAAATAAAAAAAAGAAAAATTGATTGACAAGAAGGAGAGTCGAAAATAGAGAAGGATCGCTAGGATATTCCAGGGCACGTCCCACATATTTATCAAAAACAGAAAACCCCCATGGGAAAGATAAAGAACACTAAGAATGCTCTGGATCATGAAACCTGTACTTTCTTAAGGAGCTTCAGTAGCATCAGACTCGAACACAGGACTCGACAGAAACAACACCGGCCACTATCATGACCATTAGGCTACCGCGGCCCCACTGTTATTGCTGAGAACAGTAAAAAAGAAATATAAGTTATTAAGGTAATAATTTATACTGATGTGTATTAGTATATTAGAATTGAATGATTTCCAAAGGATGAAAAATAAAAATGTAGAGATGCAAAATTTCAAGATAGTACCTGGACTGTAGTGTTTGTTGATTTAATGTCAAAACTTGAGAATCTGGAAAGGAATCACGTGAAAAATGAAGAAGAGTGCCTCAATGGACAAGAAATTTAGTGTGCTTGGAACAGATTATCACATACTTTTAGCACCTTGAAATATCTAGCGGTGGCTTAACTGACAATATTTTCTATTACATACTTTTCTGAGATCTTATTTTCAGCGCTAAATAATATGAGGACAAATAAAAGAAATCAACTGACGGAGGAATTTAGAAGCCCTTACCTGTGCTTGAAACATATGAACTACCAACTTTCATTGGAAGTTAGCAAATGAAATTCAGCAATGGGAAAGTTAATATATTGTAAAGAATTTATTTCCTTTTGAAAAAAAAAAAAATTAAATAAATAAACATATCAAAAATATTAGGTAACATAATTATTATGATTCTTTTTTATCAGACATTTATTTTGCTTTCATTCAATCAGAAAATTATATTAGTTTATTGTGTATTCATGACTTATGAATGGAATTTTTCTGTCAATCTGACAGCTTATTAACTCTTCCTTGTTAAATGCAGTTTGTTTGGATTGGAAAATTTTTTCGACTACTTGATTTACTTGGTCTTCAGAATTGAAGATTCCTCCATTCAAAAAGCTTATAAGGAATACAGAAGATGATAGTCTCTGTGAGTAAAATCTGGACTGGTCCCCCCCTTATAAAAAAAAACGATTCAAGCTAAAGAATTTTTTTTCTCGAGCCAGTAAAGTAATAACGTTTTCCTGATTGAAAAGTGCAGGATGCTTTTACTGAGCAATAATTTCTCTCTTGCGAGTTGTTGAGTGAATGTATCCGCAATAATTGTTAAATTCGACTTGAATACCTCGTGTTGAATTATTTTTCTACAATCCCTCCCTACACACAAATTTCCCCCCGTTGATATATTGAATCCGCTTTTTTTATTCCTTTTTGGGATCCGGTGCGGGTGATTGATCATTATCAAGCCACTCTCTCTTTCACGATATTGTCATAGGTAATCCACGGAATCCACTTTCCACTGTCATAGTTCTGTCCAAAAAATGCTTCCTTCTTACTCTCGAGAGCAGATTTGTAGCATCTGACCTGCAATCTTCTTTATTCCGTGCTCTGAGATTGTGATGTACCTATACGCCCAACTTGTTGACCTTCCCTAATTTCTCCAAGTGACGGTAAAATATTTGATTACGATGTATTTAACTTTTACATATTTCTTGTTGCCTGGTCAAGAATTTGCTTCGATACTGCCTTTAAAAGTTTGTTATCAAGATCAAAACAGCGCTTCTTAAGATCGTATCTCCAGAACGGAATTAACCAATTTTTTACTGCCCGATCGTTATTAGTCCTTCAGTGCACATTTCTTCAGCTGCCGTCTTGACGCTATCGCCTTATTTAAATTAACAAAGCTCTCATGACGATTCCGCTCTTTTTTTCATATTTTCATTTTATTTTTTGAATTGAATTCAGCATTAAATTATATTTAAAATGAAATATACAACTTAGTATTTTGTAAAACGTAACACTTTCTATAAGCATACAAAGTTATGAAACATAAAAATTTACAAAAGTGTCCACAATTTTGGCCACCTCTGTAAAGTACGCTTTACTAACATTTGGAGACCTAGTCTCCTTTTTGCACTAGAGTTATTGTTGTTTATAACACATGGTTATTTTTATTAACATCGCACTTTTAGATGTAACACGAAGACATATGCAGACAAGCCTCGTAATTTTGAACCTCGGTCAAGTGGCGAGAACGACACTCGAGTGTATAACAAATGGATTTACATAATAGGACACCTTAGGAATTTAACAACAGTTATACAGTTTATACGTGCAAATCACATTATCGTTTTTTGAACTATGAGCTAGTGAAATACTATTTCTGTGATCAAGAACTAGATAAAACTCTAACTCAGTTGAATATGGTTAAGTATTAACATACAATTTACGTAAATAATAATGCACAATAGTGGTCATAGATACATTATTTTAAAACAAGATGACTCTTAGTATTCTGTCAATAAACAAATGTTAATTAGAGTTCGTACAAGCACTTCAGAATTTAGTCAAAAGTTTTCATCTGGGTTGAATTTTTGTTTTCATTTATGATGTTGATAAACTGTCAATATCAATAAAATTTTATTTATTTTCAGATTGACGGAATAAAACTTTTTTCTCCTTTAATTCTTCTTTTTTTTTTTTTTACTCTTTTGCCATATAGAACTGATGGTTTTTAAAATTATTTTCTACTTTTTTGGTTTTTATTTTCAAAAGAATCTAGGCACAATTTTTTCCCAAAATTTATGATTTTATAATTGTTGTGATCCAAATTGAAATTTTGTGCTAAATTGTAAGGTTTTAGCGTATTCTGAAGTGGGTGAAAAGACTTTTGCCATACTGATACACGTCGCTGCAGTAGCCTTACGGTCACGGTCGCGAGCTCGCGGTCGACGTATTTCCGCCAAATCATGGGTTAGAATCATGATAACACAAAGGATTAACTGAGACCAGCGTTGTTTCCGATCAATCGTGGCTTCAAACCCTGTTGTCACTCAAGGCCCGCCGTGTTGCGGGGCTGATGCATGTTAAATCAGATCAAAGTCCCAAGTTTTCCTGTTCATGAGACGTGGAAGTTTGGAGAGAAATATGCCTGCTCATGCGTCGTTCTTGTCAAATGAACGATCCCCAAAATTACGAGGTCCGTCGCCAGAAGCCCTCATGTTCCTTCTAAGTGTGACGTTAATAAACACTGAATCAAAGACCAAACTTATCGACACTCCAACTTAATCAGATGTGTTGGGAAAAAATACAATGCATTATACACTACATACGAATTTAAATATGTAATGATTAATAGAAAATTTTAAGCAAAGCATATAGATCAAATATAATCTTATTGATGTGTTCATATTTATTACTGTGTTTTCGTTTATAAAGTCTTAAGAGCCTTTGTACAGGCGGAGCATCTCGAATAAACAAAATTCATTTTACACGGATGTAGAGTCAAGAAAAACTCTGTTGGTAATATCATAAGGCTCGAGACTGACAGACCGTGCATCAAAATTTCATTATAAATGAAAGTTCATTGGAATGAGATGGAAGTTAGGAAAGTAAAGCATGAAGTGTTCTCAACGTCATTTGACTATAGTTCTAAATTAGAATGTTTTTCACCACTAACTCTACATGCAATAATCTTGAGGTCACGGTCGCAAATTCGAGGCCGGCGTTGTTTCCGTCGTGTCTTGGGTTGAAGTAGAGATGCACTAAAGACTTGCCGTGTTGCAGGAATTATTCTTGTTACATCTATAGAGAATTTAAGCCATTCTACGGCAAGATGTAAAAGCTTAACTTTTTCGAACATGGCTCCAGTTTAGGTGTCGTCCCCGTTACACGACTGAAAACTGATTATTATGAAATCCGTCACCTGTAAACTTTTTGCTGCTTTTAAGCGCAACATTTAAAGAATCGAACAATCAATAACCAATAGCTCTTGTACCTAGTCTTAGTGTTATGCAAAATTTAAGATACTTTTTTTTCCCAACAAGGGTATATTTTCGAAAATATCAATAACTCAAATCCCGTTGAGTTTCGATGTTGTGGGGAATTTGAAGAAGAGATCAGTAAATAAGTATTTCCTATACCGGTTGTGGCTCGAAAGAAAATATGTATCGTCAATAGATTTCTCTTTTGATTTAGAGCTATTTGGAGAGTAGGGTGAGAGTTTAGATGTCATTTCAGTCAATAGAAAATTGCTTAAAATTATGAGATCCGTCGGTAAAATCCTTTGTGTAACTTGTAAATTCGACGTTAACAAATAATAAATTAAGTAGTTCTAGAACGATTTTAAGAGTAGGGTACTAGTTCAGATTATGTTTTAGTCACAAACCATAGTTGAAAGTTACGAGAACCGTCATCAATAACCTTCGTTTTGTTTCTGCGAATTTAATAATCAATATATATGTCATCAAGATCTTTCTTGATGATGAGCATAATTTTACGGAAATAATGCTGAATTTTAAACATGACTCACTAACACTATTTTTTAGTCTATAACCTAGGAACTTATGATAGTTATTTAAATAAATGAAAAATTATTGCAAGGAAAGGAAGAAATTGTATGCAAACTTAAATGACAACTTATTCAAGAGATTAAGTTTAATTAAACTTCGAATAAAAACATACATTTTTAAACAGCTTTCATACTTTTAAATAATCACAAGTGAATAGGAATAAATAAATATTTAATATACGTTTAATCTAGAAAGAAAATTATTAATACTTCGCATGATTCTTTTCTGTTTATTCGTTTATGTATTATCCGACTTTACAAACTTCTAAGGATGTATAATTAGTTTTCTTGGTTTTCTTTCCCCTTTCATGAAATATAATGTAAACTGTATGCATTAAAAAAGACGCATTTATTAGAAAAGCTGATTTTAAAAATGAAAACGTTATTAGTTGCTATATCAATAAAATAACTTACTCTTAAGAAAGGCTTACTGCTCGTAAAATCAATTTTGAACTTATTGTACATTGATAATTTTTTTTAAATCACGAAAGTTTTCAATGCTTTCTAACTAGAAAGAGGAGCTTTCGAAATCTGAGCCTTTCTTTACATAAGTCTTACGATATGAAAGCGAATGTAATTTGTCTTTTTATTTTTTGAATATTTTTTTTCCTTTAATGTCGTAGATTTACTGATTTCTGTTTACCATGCTAGTTTGTTAATTTTTTGTTCTTTTATAAGTAAATATTTGCATTTCGAGATAAAAGAATGTGATATATTTTCATATAATGAGATTTTTTGTAAAATAATGGTTATAAGCTTTTTTCGGAATGAATAGTTAAAAGAATTTTTATGTGGATTTTTAAAATGAGTTTTAGCATTTTTCAAATATGGAAATGATATATATTTTCAACTATTCATTTTCATTTTATAAATTAACCTCTCCATATCCATTATTCAATAGATAAATGTTTAAATTTGATCAAAAGAAACATTTTTAGACAATTGAGAAATAATGAGTTAAATTTTCGATAATCCTTTATATATGCGATCAGAACATCATTGGATTATCGAAAAAGACAGGTAACTAGAAAATAACAAAAATAATACATTAAAACAATGAAGCTATTTACTATAGTATTAATCAATACACAAATAAAATGAATACATAAAATAACTCAAATTATAAAAAGAGTCTACCGTTTTGTATTTGTAACCTATACTATTCTATTGAAGTAGGAAGCAGAAAATAAATTTTTGTGACTTGACAGAATGAGTAAAAACGCTGGATTATTGGCAGGGGCAGAATAGTGGAGCCCCTGGTTATAGAGAGGAGTCGCAGATAGACGAAAGCAAATCAATAAAAAAAAAAAAACTAGAAAGTGTAGAGGGCGCAGCTCGCGTCACTAGACTCCCTAGAATCAAAGTTCAGAGAGACTTCTTCCCTGCTAAGAGAATGACCAAAGCAGAATACTCAAAAAAATTTAAATTAGCGAAAATTTATTTAATATACTCTTTGTTATTTTTTGTGTGACGTCATTAAATAAAGAAATAAATCAGTAATCTCAGTAAAATCCTATTTTAGGATACTGATAACGCTAATTTTAAAATGGTGCCAAACAAATAGCTTTCAAACACGAAGCCATTACAATTTTAAAGAAAATTTGTAAATAATATAAAATTGCTTAAAACAATGAAAAAACGAGTGATTTTCAATTTCGAAGTCGTTTCAAAAGGAAGCAGGTTGACAATTTCTTCAGCGTTACAGTCGTGAAAAAGACATATAAAAATTATTTGAATAAAAAATCATTGAAAACCACTTAAAAAAAATTATTGACTTTTTACGGTGTCAATCATGAGGCTCTCGCGGCTAGGTACCCATGATTGTGTTGATTGACGTTTGATTGCCAACAACATTCACCGTAAAAACTCGATGCTCAAAAAGGAATAATTTCGCTAAAAACTCTTTTTATAATGATTTTTCTTCCTTTCGGTAACTTCATTTCAAACTTCGGTGTGGCTAGGTAACGATGAAACTGATATTCCGACTAGACAGTTTTATTTTGTAACGGACGCTTCATTATCGACCAAGTTTATTAAAAAGTGTCGGTCAAATGTTCAGCCATGCGTCCGAAGAAGTGTCCTATCCAATGTATACAAGCCGAGTTGAAGGTGATATAGTTTAGTTTTTATTAACGTCGCAATAGAAGCTACACGATGGCTATTGGCGACTTACCTCGTAATTTTGAACCTCTGTCAAGTGACAAGGACGACACCTGAGCTGGCATTCCCCTCGCCTATCATTCACACCACGCCAACGGGAGGAGTTTGGGCCCCGACAAATTTTACGTGCATCGGCCTCAGCTACACGGCTGGTCTGAGTTGAAGGTGAAATTAAAGCTGCTTTCTGCGGGTGCCCAGGCTGCTTGTGACCTTCAAGCTCCGCCCAAATCCAGAAACGGTGGTCTATTTTATAGTAAATTATCCTATAACAGGTTTTACAACTTTTTGCACTTTATCGTTGGGTTGTCAATTTGGTGGTTGATCACCAACAAAAACTGTTTTCGCCAAGCAGTACGTTAAATTGGGATCCTACCATGATGACAAAAAAAATCTCTTCCAAGAGTCAAGTTCCGATTTTATTCAATCAAGAACCAAAGGATGAAGCCTGTCTGAGAGGTGAGCGAAATTTTTTTGCGAATTTTTCACAGGGAGTACTGTACTTTCTTCAGCAGTAGTACTTTTTTGCTCAAAATTATAGCAAAACTGAGCAATGAAAGAGTGATCATCTATAAAAAAAACTTATATATTTTTAATGTGTTATTATCACTCTGATATACATTACTAAGTTTCTTTGGACATCCATAGAGAAGAACAGAAATAACTGATGGTTTACATTTAGAATCTATACGGATATTTAAATGTTGTACAGTCGTCAAAAATATTAAAATGTGATGTCCTTAATAAAATTTTCGCAGTTCTTTTCACCACTGCATAAAGTTAGTATCACTATTAAACTCAAATGGAAAGAAATTGTTTGGATTAAATAATTAATCCAATTAATATAGTTAATTACCTTCTGAAAAGATTTTCTTCATCATCTAAATGCTTAGTGTTTCAGATTTTTCATCATGAAAATCCTTCTCATTGCATAGCCTTCTTTAGGTAAGAACGGACTTCATGATCCCGAAGAAACTCAATAATCTTTCTTTCCTATGGGACGACTTACTGTTTTTATTTAACACTGGTGCAGAGCCTTGGGATACTCTAGCGATCCTTATTTATTTTCGACCCACCGTCTTGTCAATCAACTTTTATTTTTTTTCCATTTTTTCTTCGTTGCGTTTTCTGTTTTAGATCTCAGATAAATATTATTTGACGCAGTACAGCCGGATTTGGGTCTAAATCCAATCAACCACTACTTTCACTTCTCATCATTAAAAAGATCAATTTCAAATTTTGTAAAATCTGTTGGGAATCTTGTGAGTTATGGTGACTTGGAAAATTAATCACCTAATATTAAATGAGTGTCTTTAAAATTAATTAAATGTTGATTAATTAATAACAGATTAAACAATATTTCTATTCAAACTTTCGACCCTTACTTTTTCTAAGCATGACCCTGGAATAAGAAGCATGACCCTGATGCTCCCTAGTGATCTTTTACTTCCCGTGAGGCTTACTGTCTTTCGTAAGCCCGCGTTACTTACTCCCGTGATACCCAAGCGATCATTCTTTATTTTCTATCCTCCTCTTTCTTCTCAACTAAGTTTTATCTCTCTCACCTTTTTTCAAAGGTCTTGATCATAGTTCTACCGTGCTTGGCATGGCATAGCCATATCTGACTCTTGTGCTTGTGTTGATGAGAGCTTCCCGGGGCCGCGGTAGCCTAGTGGTCAAGGTCGTGGATAGCGGCTGGCGGTTTTCGTTCAGTCGCGGGTTCGATCCTTGGCCACCAAAGACCAGCCGTGTAGCCGGGGCTGATGCACGTTAAATCTGTTCGGGGCCCAAAGTCCTCCCGTTGGCGTGGTGTGGATGTTAGGAGAGGGGGGTGCCAGCTCAGGTGTCGTCCTCGTCACTTGACCGTGGTTCAAAATTACGAGGTCCGTCGCCAATAGCCCTCGTGTTGCTTCTAGTGCGACGTTAATAAAAACTAAACTAAATGAGAGCTTCCCCACTCACATCATTCACTGAATATTTTTTGAAGCTCACAGTACTAAAAGATATATCATATTATATATTTACAGTTCTAAAAGCAAAGGAAATAGAAAGATTATTATTATTATAAGAAATATGAAATATGTTGAATACATAGTTTCGGAAAACAAAGAACTGAAACATTCCAATATGTTTACATATTTGGATCCCTCGTAATTGTGAGTTTCAATTGAAAATTGCGAAGATTTTAGGGATCATGAACAAATGTGCAATTATTGATTTTTTAATCTTCTCGTTTTAAAAACAATAATTATAATAATAATAGTTGTTTTTATAGAAATAATCAAATACATAGGTCCCCAGTATTTTTCTTATGGATCTAACTACAGATGATTTAACTTTGTGGTCAAGGCTGCGAACTCGGAAATGCTGTTGTTTTTGATGTGTTTGTGGTTTGATTCAAATGCAAATGAAAATTATCCTTGTACTTTAAATTTGTCAAGATTCTCTGTTAGCATGGCATGGAAGCACGGAAGCGAGAATGCCAGCTTAAGTTTCGACCTCGTCACTTGACCGAGGCACAAAAATTCGAGTTCTCTTACCAATAGCCTTTGTGATCATGTTAATACCAATCAATCCTCCCATTTAGATCTAATGACCGGATTCAAATAAAATTTGGAACATATCAATTTAAACCATTTTCTACCCTATTCTACAACACAACAAACGATCTCAGACTGCTACTATAAGTAGAAAAATCGTTCTTCTTCAATATCCTTGGGTTGCTTCTGTGCGATCTTAATAAAATCAATCAATCAACCTCTCTCATCCAGATGGGATTTATTTCCTTTTAAAATATGGGCAACGCACCTCCGATCTTCAAAAATTTATCTTTTCCTATTTTCGACCATCTTCCTTTGAACCAATGGGGCCACAATAGTCCAGTGGTTATAATCGCTAACACGCGACTGGCGATGTTTCCGTTTAGTCTTTGGCTTAAACAGTGTTGGCACTCAAGTCCCTCCGTGTAGCCGGGCTGATGCATGTTAAATCTGATCGAGGTCCCTAGTTCTAAAAATGGCAAGGTATGGAAGTTTGAAGAGGGAGGCTCTAGCTCAGGAGTCGTTCTCGTTTTTGACCGGTTCAGAATATTAAGTTCCATCACCAATAACCCTCATGCTGCTTCTAACTGGGAGGTTAAACAATCAATCAATCCCAATTTTAACACGGGTACTCTTTGAACGTAATGGTACAGAAATGGTACTGTCCGTAACTAATGGTACCGAAAGCCTTAAAGAAACTTAAAATCACTGTACGATGAAAATATCCGGTTTGGAAAAAGATTGAAAGTGAGGTATTGAATGGAAGAATATATCTATATAGTAAGCTCCAGATCAAACAGAAAGACAGCTGTGAATGTTATTGTTATTCACCGACTCGATCCATAAACGAATAGAAAATGAGAACAACTTCCAATGGTGAAACTAAATCAATATTCCTTTTTCGTTACTTTCGTTATATTTTCCCGATTTCAGCCATTTAATACTTCTGTGTAATTGAATTGAATCGTCAATGGAACGATTGATTTTTATTAAAATCCATTTTTCACTTTCAATGGCCACGTCCAGGTGCTACATTCTGAATTAAATTTCGAAAGAAGACTTAATAAAGAAATAGTTGCGGTTAAAATTAAAAGTGACAATCAAATTAAGGGGATATTTTTTTTTATTTCTGTTTCTTATCTTTAGGGAATCATTGTTGATCCCAACCAAATCCTTTAACTGTTTAACAATGTTAGAAATTTTAGCCAAGCTAAAGTTGGGAGAATATTGGTTTTTCGTTTTCGTAAGTTTAAAAAATGTCAATAGTAATGGAATGCAAAAGGATAAAATAAATTTTGTTTAACCTTTGAATTAAGATTTCCCATGAATTAGAATTGTATTCTTAAAATATTTATTCTATAATTGTATCTACCTTCGCCAAAAATTGGCCCGCCTTTGAGCAAATATTGCATTAAGTAGTACCTGTCAGTGATAGGCATTTGTTGCACGCTTTTCTTTTTATCTTATTTTTTTTTATTTTAATGTTAAAACAAAAAGGAGTCTGAACAGAGCTCTTGTCCAGTACTGAACAATTCAAGATTGAATGAGAGAATTTCCGTTAAATCTCTGTAAATAAATATTTCAAATATGATTATTTTCATTCATATTTAACGAATCGTCCCATTTATTAATGTGTGCTAACAGTTTTGTGAAAATGGCATCGACAAAAAGGAGTGGGCAGAAAATAAAGGATACGTGGTGATAGGTTCAAAAGATTGGCATTATAATATTTAAAATTTTAATAACTACATTTAATTTGCTGAAGGTATAGTTTTAATGCTAAGATATATTTACGGCTGCTTTCTTTTAAAATCCGAACAGAATATTATTGTCTAATAATATATCATTTGCTTTTGCTTTAATATTTAATTTAATAATAGATTTTTAAGATGGAATCGTCTGTTTTTATTGTTTATGAACTTAACATTGGCAACACTTTTGTGCTTCGGAATATTTTGCTTAAAAAAAAATAATAATGCATTAGGAACTTGCCGAAGATATTTTCTTTTCTTGATAATCATTGCTTGTAGAGTCCGAGGTTTGGAAGTACCCTTACTTTATGTTAATTTGTATTCATTTTGAATAATTCTACATTTTGCGAACTTAATAGAAAAAAAAACGTTATCAAATGTTGAAATGACGTTA
Organism: Nephila pilipes; assembly: GCA_019974015.1. Classification (NCBI taxonomy): domain Eukaryota; kingdom Metazoa; phylum Arthropoda; class Arachnida; order Araneae; family Nephilidae; genus Nephila; species Nephila pilipes. Next base: position 227,155 of record BMAW01103144.1, read on the forward strand.
GAAAAGTCAACTTAAATGTTTTTTATTCACGCTTTACGGATAGATTGCGCAAATATTGATCAAATGGTAAATCAAGCATTCAGTTATACTATTTTGATTTATTCTGAGTCACATAAAACTGGTCTGGTTGTATTTAAGGAAAATTATCGTGGACGTCATAATAATGAAATTTAGTCATTTCAGCTTATTTAGTTATTTCAACTTCACTTATTTTCTGTATTCGTGGCTATTGTGGATAGATTTCTTCGGTTTTATCCAAAAGTTGTATGTTATACGCACTACATGCATCAAATGAAATATATTCTCTAAATATATAATTACATATTCTTTGCTTACAGACACTTGATTGAAATTTAATCTCTTCATTGCGATAACTTTCATATTTTTCACACAATTTTCATAATTCTTGTTGTACCTCAGCGCTACAAGTATCATCTATATAATGCACTATCAACCTTTGAACGTTGCCGTTATTAATTTCCAATAACTTCCTTCAACACGTGACTAGTCGTAAAATTATGTCAATGAAGAATTCCGGTGAATTTTATCAACACCAAACTTTAATTACAGTTTTACTTTTGTTTTCAGAACGAAATTGATGTACTTTAAAATGGCTTTAATTTTTTGGAACAAGTGAATGTCGCAAGGTGCAATGATACATCGTTCCTTCATCCTCACCTTCATCATCTTCTGTGCTCAGTACACCAATGGCACATATAAACAAAGGAAACAGAACGTTATAAAAAATATACATGGACCATTTGGATGCAATAGAGCTTTGAAAATCGGCTAAGAAATAACTTAAAATTATGGATATATAGAGGTATAAAGTTTTATTCACACCTCGGGGATGGGCGACCGCGCCCAATTTGTTTTGTTTTGTGATTTTGTCGGAATCCTTTGAAACTTCTGGCACCTTAATGTAATTTATTAGATCTTAATAAATGCTAAAAGGAAGGGAATCGATTTCTTTTCAAATTGAAAAATTTGGCTCACTCTTCTTGAACCGGCTTACAATCGTCTCCCCCGCAACAGAAATATTCTGTCTAATCAAGAATACAAGATACTACGTATCGAATGACTAGAGAGAGATGAAAAGATTTTAATGGAAAAGCGATGTACCCTCCTTCGATCAATCCAAACTATACATTAATACGATGATTGGTATCGCATTGGAGAAAGAAGGGCGACGAGAGAGAAACAGTTGATTGGATGGTTCTAATAGTCAGGGAATTTCATAATTAAGAATTGCACTCCCCGGATATGTAATTAAATCTTAACATATATAGCATATAACAAATTTAAAAGTAGATTCCTTATCGTATAATATCTTTTAAATGTTAATGACACGTCGAAGAATTAGTCCTTCAGTTTTTAGGTGTTCATACATAGATGTGATTTTTATGTTGGAAGATATTGTGGGACAATAGAATATAATTAAACAGTAACTGTTCTGAAATGGAAAATAATACGAATACGAAATAAATTTCAGAAGGTAACAATACTAAAATTATCCAGATGTGTTGAAGTAAGAAAATTATATTATATTCTATTACATGATAAAAATATTGTATATATGTTCGCAAAGTTTTACAAATGTAAAGAGATATAAAAGTATGTTTTTTTTGTGCAGGGGATAAAGATTGCATTAAAGAAAATGTAAAACAAAATTCTGAAACTTCATAAGTAATTATAAGACATACTCATATTTTCGAACCACATTTAAAAAATTGTGCGATAAATAGTGGCTACCAAAAATGTCCTAGATAGAAAATGTAGCTCATAACCTCACAATGTAGATAGAAATTGGTTTTCCAAAAAAGGAAAAAATTAATTTACACATCTGAGCATTTTTAAATATGTCTTATTTTTGCCCATACATTAAATATTACATATAAGAAAACTTCAAAAAATTGCTGGCAGGAAAATTATTCTTCATAGTCATGAACGTGGAATTTTCATGAGGATAACCGGCTCAAAATCATTGTAGTGAATGGAACATAATATTCTTCACATGTTCAAACTTGAAATTTTAGTGAAACATTGTGGTTCGGGGATTAGATTTTGTGATGATGGTTTTCTGGTAATTCACATTTATATATTACGGTAACCAGACATACAAGATTGAAGTTCATTCTGGAGTCTGGAGTTCTAAAATTCTTTCAGGATAGGTATCGATTCCAAAAAAATGGGGTTTTCCAATTCAACCCAAAGTTCAATCTCTGCATAGATGTTATTAGTGATATAATATAAACACATTTTTTGTAATGTGATGATATAATAATTGGTTAGACATTTGTTGATTTCTATTTAAAATACCTTTTAATTACTTTGTAATCTTATTGTGCATTTTTATTCACTTTTTGTATGCACAAAAAAATTGCACATTAGAAATTGTACAAAAAAAAGCACTATAAGAACATGAAAGCAAGTTTAACTGTATACAACAAGACAAATAATTCGTTCAAAACATGCAATTAGAATACATTCATTCTCACTGAGATAAGAAGCATTATATATTCATCTACCGTAATCTTTTATTTGTTGAAGAAGAAATTGAAGTACAATATTGTTATAAAATTCCTCAACCTCGTGGGTTGTACAAATGAAATCATTCCAACTCGGAGGATAATGACAAATGACAGTTTATTCAGAAATATTTGAAACTCGAAATATTATTAATATTTTCTGTTAATCTGTACTAGTTTTGCTAGTTTAGCATGTATCAAAACTAGTACAGATTAACAGAAAAAATGGAAAACACAGCACTTGTACAGATTAAGGATTGAATAGAAACAAAGATAGCACTTGCACAGATCAGCAACGAATAAGCGCATGTAATAACATTCAAAACATGTTTAATAACTTTCATAAGCTTACTAGTTCACATTATGAACAAATCTCCAAAAGTATTACTTTACACCTAAAAGAAAGACAGGAAAGGCAGAATATTTCATCTCCTGACTCAGCTTATAGATGTTCTGGATAAGGGTAATATCACAGGAAGAATTCATAACTTTTATCCCAGTAGAGATTTCGACATGATTTCAACATTTTCTAGAGCCTTCGTTTTACCGCGAAAGTTGCAATTTCTTGCCAAATCGTCAAGATTGAAGGGATAATGATTAATTTTTCCTTTGTATTCGATGAAATATTTGTTAATGTCTCTCATGCTTTATAAGAGTAACGTTGCAAGGAAGCTTCATTTCAGGATCATAACAATATGTACCATACAATCGTCAAAGATGGTATCCTAGTATGTATGATGATTGCAAACAATAACATCAGATATGTTTTAGGAATGAAGTGACTTTTAATGAATCTAGTTGTCTTTTCAAATTAGTAGCTTTTAGATAAAGTAAGTTTTACTCTAAAAAGTAACCTCAAATAACTTCTAGTTATATCTCTGTTTTTATATGGTAATCAGGAATATGTTTTGTATTAAAAATACATGAAAAGGAATTTTAATTTGAAATATCTTGTTTATATCAAAACTTATTGTAAAGTCGTCCAAAAAGTGTTAGAAACCTTATATAATTTTTGCAATACTCATCCTAGATGAAAAAAATTAGTATTATATTAATAGCTCAAGAGATCCTTAAATCATGATATTATTGGATTAATTAAGGTGGTTAATTAACTTTCAAAGCAAGCTTTTCTCATTGCGAATGCAGTTTCTTTAAGGCACCTGGTTCTCTGCTTTTCTTAACTAAGCAAGATTCATTTATGGTGTTTACTTGAGAGTTTAAAGTTTTTTCCTCTTTTCTTGCTTTTCTTGACTCATTCTTTCTTCAGAAGTTTACTTTCTTTAAGTAAGTAAGTGATCATGATCCTAGGTACCCTAGTGACCTTTTTCTTTCCCATGGGATATACTGTTTTTGGTAATCGCAGATTATACGCCCCCGGGAAACCCTAGCGACCCTTATCTGTTTCCGAACTTTCTCTCCTTGTCAATCTATTTCTACCCCTTTTTCTTCCTTTGTCTAGTTTAAATAACTGTTTAGCGCAGCTTTGCCAATTTTGGCTCACTCACTCTGACAGCAAGCAGGTTTTTCGATGACTTGGGAGAAAATGCATAGACTGTACATGTGATTGTTTGAACACATGGTTTATTTGATCCTTATGATTTTTATCCATTGTTTATTTCTAAATATTTGACCGTTTCAATTTATTAGGACCTTATATGATGAAACATTTATAATCTTTACCATACAGTAAAACTGGAATATAGTTTAAGAGAATAGTTTCTCAATTTAAAATATGTGCCCATTTTATAACTTGTTTATTTATTTACATTGAATGAAGACAGTTTTCAAGCAAAGAACAATTTCGCCCTAAAAGTTACATTTAAAGTTGTTGATTATTTTGACATTTCGAATGCATTGTCATTTCTGTACTCTCAAAGGACATCACTGCCAAAAACTTACAAAAAGAAAATATTATGAAAAAAAAGTTGAAATGACTTAAAGAAAAAAAAGCATGAAGAAACCCGCTTCTTATGATCACGTTTCCATTTTAAAGAGTTCTCCAGGGTTTCCGGCAACGGCGACCGAGAGATTAAATTTCGGAATGACATTTCTCGTAATGGTAGTAGTCTAAGATCGTTTGGTCTTGAGGAAACGATCTTGCATTTCAAAACTCACGATGTATATGACCGGGGAGAACGTTTAGCGGGAAAATTATGTCGCCATATGAAAAGAAGAAAATAATAAATGACACGTGTACGGGAAACATTTCCATGAGGACAGGACTTTAAAATGTTTGTTTTTTTATATGCATCAGTATGTTACCAAACCAAAATATTGCGAGAGGAAAAGTTTAATTTTCCTTGGCATCAATTGTAAAATTTTTGCACTGTCATAAAAAAGTATTTCGTTGCTGTCATCTATAACTCTTTCTGAAGGCATTGTCAAATAATGTTTTTATATTGCAGCAATCCCAAACCTATAATTTTAGTAACAAAAACAACAAATCGCAATATTGTGCATTTTATGCATAAGTTATTTTAATATGTATAGTAATCCTGTATTCTTTTAAATTAATAAATCATCGAATAATATTCATAAACGAAATTTAGTTTCAGATTATTCTGGAAGTTAAAGAAATAGATTTATGACTGTATTTTATCTCGTCCTCTCCTAAATATCCAGTGCTCGAAATATATTATTCTGTACTGGCCATGTATCTAGTACGGGTTTCGAAAAACTCTCTTCATAATAGCTGTAAATGTTGCCAAATTAGTTGTTGATCTATTTATTTTTATGTATAGTTTTGCGGGAATTCGTTATTGAAACGATTATAAATAGAAAGCTAGGTAATTCTAAGGGATAATGTGTTACAAGATGAATATGTATATAATTCCCTGGTTTAAACTATAAGATTTTTAGGTAAATATAATAATTAAATGTTCCACAAAGTTTAAGACAGCGTATATTTATTTAGGCATTTTAATTTAATATTTTATGATCAAATATTTATAATATTTATCATTTACTGGATTGTTTAAAAGTGCGAGTAATAAGTGTTGCAAATACTGAATGATTGGGCCACAATAAATTCTTTATAAAGACTATATTTTTAAGCAAATAAGTTATTTATAGAACTGCTAGAAAAGGGTAAAATTTTCAAAAGCGACTAAGTAGAAAACGGCTGCCACTTTCAGGGACCGTTCGATCGTAACACTGAGCGCAATAAAAGAAAGGAAACTGTTGATTCTTTTAATCAGCAGAGGGTTAATACGCGACTGACTTACTTACTAAATACAATTTACACCTCAAGATCTTACCTTCTTTAGTTAAATACGTGAATCCTGACGTACAAAAGGAAAACCTTAACAATTCTTCTCTATTACCAAACTCTTTTCTTGTAAACCTAATTTGATTTTTTTTTTCAACTTTTTGAAAGATCTAGGATACAGTTGCATCATGTTTCATGTAGCATATGCACTTATCGCTTCGGCAACAATCGCACTTGCACACTACTCTTATTATCTTTCATGTGCTGTATGGTGAGATAGTGGTTACTGATGAGTAAACTAACTCTAAAATTATCATTTAAGAATCAAGAAAATTTTTCTTAGCTGTCAGAGAGGTGGCTTTTCAAATTATCGGTTGACTATTTAATTTAAAATCTCATTAATCGTCTTGCTTGACATCATGAAATTAATTTATTACAAAGATGTCCTAATACAATTAAACAGAGTATAATATTTGCTACTAATTTTCAAAACATTATATCTAGATCATTTCTCGAAGAAGGCAGTTATATCACACAACTAAAAAGCGTCTCGAATGGTGCGCAGCACCCTCTAGTCTCTAGTTTCAACAACAGGTCCACTTGGTGGCAAACAGCGAATTTAGTGTCTCTGTCCGGAAAACGCAATACATACAGGGAAAATGTCTAACACAAAGTTATAAAGCGTCCAAGATTACCAAAACACATCTTGCGCATAAAAATGCTAAAAATAGAATCTTTTAAAGCGCCAAACAGTTTGTTCGTAATTTTCAGTACAGTGACGTCACAAAAAGTGTAAGGAAGAAAAAATAACTATTTATCAGAAGTGACTTCATTTTTGTGGTTTAGATACTCGTGTCGTTGGTCACACTGTATATCACGCCTCTTTATTCAGGCTGTAGGTTTTATAACTTGATACACTTATTTTATCGTGCACATAGTAGTTTAGTGGTAATGGATACTATATCGTGGATGGCACACACAAATTGTTATTAACTACGAGTTGACGGCTTCTACTCGTAAGTTGAACCCGGTTTCCAAAGATCTGCCATGTAGCGAGCATTATTGATGCAGGTTAAATATGTTTAGCCTCTGAGTCATATCGGTAACTTGATGTGGAAGCTTGGAGAGCGAGTTGCGTGCTCTGGTCTCGTTCTTTTCATTAGATTGGCGTTTAAAATAACAAGTTCAGTTGTTTATAACCCTCGTGTATTTTAGAATTGTGGCGTTAAAGCAATCTGTCAAGGTTTGCGCTTCTTGACGGACATATATGACGTTCCTAACATATTTGCGTAACACACGAATTTAGTGTGATTTACATAACATGTACAGGTTGAATTAAGTAAGTGTGACTTAGTAAATAAGCGTGTACGATCGGCATGCAGTATATAAGTGGTTTTCTAAAAACCGCCAATAAATCAAACTGCCACGGTATGTAAATCATCGTCCTTTCCAACATAGAACATGCGTCACACCACTGAGTAACGAGGCCAGCTATTCTTTGGTTGAAAAGGTGGCATTTTCTCTTATCGTGCACCTTTTTTAATGGCGCACGTTTGGGAAATCGCGGTTGCCTTCTAAGCTTAGTGGTAATGGTTGCAAACTCGCGACCGGTGTTGTCTACTTCGAGTCGTGATTCGAGCATTGATGCCACTAAAGTGCAGCCTTACAGTGGTGCAGACCGATATAAATCTATCGAAGTCCCATGCACTACGAGACTAATAGTAAACTAAGAGATCTGTCTCCAATATCCTTCGGGTTGCTTCTAAGAGGAACGTTAACGTATTATCAATCGATAGGGGAATCTTCACCAATTAAAAGCCAATTTAATATATTTTCTTGGTATTTATGTGCGCAGGATATCATATATACTAAATCATGGATGCCTTAAAATTCGTAGTTATTTTGCTATACCTAAATACCACATCTAAGACCGTTCACAAATTAAAATGTGAGAAATAGGATTTTAAATGGCAGCAAAATGTCCTCCATCAATCCACAGAATATTCTTTGATGTCATATTTCTATCTCACCGGATGCAAAATTCAAATAAAGTCTTAGCTTAACAATTCAATTATTCTGATTCGATCACTTTTCTCGTAAGAGCAAGATCCTTATCTAAATTTTTTAAATGAAATCAGCCTCAATGCTAAATATTAATTGTGATGCTTTAATGCAGCTTACAAGTGTATATCAATATGACGTTTCTTCTTTATCTCCTTTCATTTATTTCAATCCCAATTTCTTTTATTTATCACTATCCCTAGACTATTTTAATAACTTATCTTCATTTAATGTAAATAATCATGTTTAATTTTAGTCGGAAAGGAATTTGAAATTCATGCAATTAAAATTACTGTAAAGTCTCTGAGGTGAGTGAAGAGAAAATCGCGAATTATACACATTGTCGCAAATATAGCAGTCCGTGTGATACTTCATTGTAAAATTGAAAATAAATTAACGTTTTCAGATGATTTTTTGCAGAAAAAAGTTTATTTCTTTTCAAGCAGAGGAAAATTACTTTTTCTAATTAATTTTCTTCATAATTCATCTTAAGAAATTTAAGACACAAATAATATGAGAGAGAGAGAGAAAAAATATTTTTAGTTCGCAATGGTAAATTGAATCAAATTATATTATTCATTTTTAATCTTGAGGAATTTTAAGAGAAAAGCGTGGTTAGAACAATTTGTTGAAGATTATAAAAAAATTATTTCGAACTCAGTTTTTTTTTTAATTAACAATATTTTATTTTCCATTTTATTTTCTTGACAAATAGCCTTGAATTGCATGTAATTAATTTGCTCCCTCCTTGAACTTTTCAGGAATAATTTAACTTTTAATGAATTGTTTAAATATTAAACTTTGTTTTTTTATTTCCTTAGAATAAAAACAAAAACATTTAATTGGACTTTAGTTAAATGGAAGATACACGTGTGCCAAAAATGCGAACTTAAACAAATGCACAATCAAATGTAAATTATTCAAGGGTAATGATGTAATATAATTATTAATATTACAATAGCAATAACTTTAATAGACGGCATTCCATTTCCAATCCCAAAATTTCGCATTAACCAAGTAACTAAGATCATTTACCTGAAAGCAAAGAAATATGAATGAAGTCATGGATTCGAATCATATTCCACTAGACCGCAGATCCCAAGTTCTCCTATAGCGTGGTGTGGAAGTTTGTAGAGGAAGGAGCCAGCTCCGTGTCATCTTCGTCATTTGACCGACACTCAGAATTACCAGGTCGGTCACCAATAGCACTATTATTGATTCTTATTGCGCCGATTACAAACTATCTCATAATAAACTTGTTATAACCGATTACAAACTATCTCATAATAAACTTGTTATAACCGATTATAAACTATCTCA
>BMAW01103144.1:236281-341366 GCA_019974015.1 Nephila pilipes
AAACTATCTCATAATAAACTTGTTATAACCGATTATAAACTATCTCATAATAAACTTGTTATAACCGATTATAAACTTGTGCTTGTCGAAACTTTGAAGGGCAAAATGTTAATTTGCAGTTTAGAATGGAATGACATCATTTGAATGAACGGCTCGCAAGTTGCCAGCTTTCCACGTGCACCAAGTACACCTTTTAAAGGTAAGTGAGAAGATTGAAAAAAAAAACTATTCGGTTTTCACATTAGAAAAATACAAACAGCCACGGTATAAATGTATTTCGAAATTCAAATACGAATTTTTGTTAAATAAAGTTAAATAATTTTTTAAGACTATTGTAAATGATATCCTTTGATTTAAGTTGACAAATTAATACACTTTTCCTCATATTTACGCGTAGCTCATTGATTGATGAATTATGTGAGAGCCAATTTACAATTCCTTTATTCTTATCCGATTTCCAATTCATTTTTACGTACAATAAATTCTTTTTTTCTTTTCAAATCTATTTCGTCAAAAATAAGTCAAGATATTATTTCAAAGTTATATAAATATATAAAATCCACATTAATTACGAGAGAGCGATTCTCAAAGATAAGTGTTTTTGTCGGTAATCAGTAATTTAAATCAGTAAATTAACTTATTTTCAAAAAAAAAATTCACAAAACACGCAAAATACATTATGGCATTAGTTTCAAAAATATAATTTTTTTCCTTTCCTATAATCGCCTTTCGATTTCTTTCCGAATAAAGAACTCTTCGAAATTGAAATATCGATCTCTTCCGTGAACCTTAATGAATGTGTTCGCATTTCATTTAATCTTTTCTTATTTAATATTGCAAATTAATTTCTGTTTATCACAGCAGTTAATTAATTGCTATTCCTCTTTGTTGATGTAAAGTCTATGTTTGATAAACGGTGGAATCTATCATTTCCCAGATGTGATTTTGTTTAAACATTTTTATGCTTTTTCAAGCGTAACAGAATAGCTGTTAAAAAACAAAAAAGAGTGAAAATTTCTAATTAACTAGAAGCTGTATTTTAAATCTGTGTTAATCTGTTACTCAAAGTTGTATTCCCTCTATGTCAGTTCAGGAGTCGTCCCCATCTTAGGTCCTTTCAGTTGTCCTTTGATTGAAATTCAAAATGATGAGATCCGTCAGCAATTATTCTGGTTCTGAGAACGACGTTAATAAACATTCACAACACACTCTATTTTCACTTCTGCTGTTCTTTAAAATGAACACTCTTTCACTTCTAAATCATCCTTTAAAGATGAGAAATATATATAATTTATTTATTATTATTAATAATTTTATTTGATCATGTAAATAGATAAAAATACTCACCGAAATATTATCAAAGATGCTTCATTTTTCCTGTCTGATGTTAAATTTAGAAAATGACTTATTGCTCAGCATTGATTTAATACAAAATGTAATGATATATACCATCACCATTTTCTTATTTGTTTCTCTTATAACATCTTCAAATTGCTTTTCTGAATGTGTGAAACGCAACATCCACATATCAGACACTCTTTACCAATTAATGAATTTTTTTACAGCAAAATTTGGAATACCTTCGAAAACATCTTATTACCCGTCTCATCAGTGATTTAAAATATTATTATAATCAAAAGATCTTAAGTTCAAGCACAAGTAATTAAAATAGTAAGTTATTCCAAAATTTAGTTTTTATTGATCCTCTAATAAGGAGTTGCTCTAAAACATTTTAATGTCTTTATTCACGAGTATTAACAACTTCTATCGTTTATCACATAATACGCTTACCTGAATACGATGCGAGTACCTTTTTCGAGTGTTCAGTTGCTCCAACAGTGTTGAATCCTATCCTCACCGAATCAACTATACACGCCAGAAATTTTCCGTATGTATCCCACAAACACCCTTCCTATTACTGTAACATTTTCAATTGAATTATCTTTCGTCTTTGTACTTCATATATTTTAAATGTATTCACTCCATTTCTAAAGTTTACTTAACTCATTTCACGTCTCATTTGATTGGATAGAAGCTGGGAAAATTTAAATATAAAATGAGAATGAAATCCCAGATGTTAGTCAGACAGAAACATCGTGAATAGCCCATGTTACATACTTATACTTTTTTTGTAGAAATTTTACTGTGTTGCGAAGCCAAATTCTTACTGAAAACTTAGTCCCATGACCGCATGGTTGGAGCCACACAATTAAATCCTACCACCTGGAATCGTGATTCATCTGAGCAAACAACATTTCACCAATCATTTAGAGTCGACCGATATATTCAATAATTCATCCGAAGCACTGCAGCCGATGGCATGTTGTTAACAAAGGCACTCAAATCGGTCTTCTACTGCCATATCCTATCAATACCAAATCTTTATGCATTATTCTCTCGGGTTTGTTTTCTGTACACCCTATATTTATTGTTAGTGTTATCTGAAGCAATACAATTTGTCTGATAACACTGACTACTCTACACAAATGTTGCTGGTCTACGCAACTACGTTGTCATTGAAGAAAATAATGTCTTAAAATTGGACATTCTCGACAATATTGCTTAAGGAATGATGAATTCCCTATCAATTTCCCAAATGAAATTGAAATATCCCGATCGTCTAGCTCTTACTAGCATTTCCGCGTTCAAAGTCTGTTAATTCCCGTAGTGGAGCCATACTCATGATAAACAACCTTTAACATGAATTACTTGAGTTCAAACGAAAGCCATGAACATGCACTGCCCATTTATACGTTTCTTACGCGATGGTACTGCCATTTGGAGGCCTGTATATTACCATCGCGTGACTTTTGGCACTTCAGTGTATTAGAAATACTTTATACAGAAATTTGTCTGAAAATGTGTATAACGATAAGCCAGGACTGAAATGTGTAACCATCATAAAGATCAATAGCCACACACTGGTTTAAACATGAGAATACATCCTGCAGGATATTCCCTCTAGACTTATGTGACCAGACGTCCCGCTTTTAGCAGGACAGTCCCGATTCTTAACAATTTATCCCTTGTCCTGCGGGGTCTTAAGAAAGTCCCAATGTTTAGAAAGATTGCACTACAAACTACGGAATGGCGGTAGAATGGGAGGGAAGTTTACCGTTTTTGGCTTCCATGTAGCTATTTCACCAGGATATGAGTTTCCTATAATTCTTGTAAATTTCATGTTAAACATTTATAATAAAAATGATCAGGAATTGCATGTCAAAGTTCGCCTTGATCAGTAGCTAGAATACTACCACCACTGTTTGGACTTAATGAACAGTGGCATTTTTTGGCATTGGCAGCGATGAAAACATTTGTAGCTGTAAAATGAAGAGAGAACACATTTTACACTTCCACAGATTGTATTCTTATGGAGACATTTCCCACTAGCGATCTAGCATCATTTGGAACATTGTTGCAAACGAATTACATCTTAAACAAAAATTGGAAACGGAGGGGAGTTTTAGAGAGGATGAGGAGGGTAAGGTTGTAAAGAGTTGTTGGTAGTCCACGAAGTAACGAATTCGCATATTGAGTTTTGCAACTGTTTCTCATACGATACACATCGTACTGCGTGCGAGTTAAACAAGTGATGTCAACAAGTAGGCTATTCAGATGATTTAGGTAAGAATTTATATAGGTACCAAAGATAGGTGTTTTTTAACCAAATTTTTAATCAAGACCCCCACCTGTCAATGGTGTCCCGCTTTTTGAATATTAAAATCTGGTCACCTTACTCTAGACGTACTTCAAATGATAATATATTGTTTTGAAGAGAACAAAGATATAAAAATAAATCAATAGCTTGTTAAAACCAGTGGCCAAAGAATGAATGGAACAACCTTAATAAATTTCGAAATTCTCTTCACAATTACAGTAAAATCGACATTAATGTTTATGAATCATAGAAATATATATTATAGTATTAATGGATTAATTAACTTATAGAACAGGAATTTCTCAAAATATTGTTTTCCGACCTCGTATCTGATTTTTCATCTTACAATTAGCTTAAATTTCAACTTTCTGAAAATTCTGCTAAAAACATTTAACTTAGTTGAATTTCTAAAAAAAGAGTACATTGAATATTTCACGATAAAAAAAAATCTAAAAAATACTTATCAACACTTTATATTCCAAACGTTACCACGTTATATAATGATTAAACGTATGAATTGTTAAGTGCTGTTACGAAAATAAAGGTGCTGCATACCAACATTTTTATTTATTTTGATTCGTAGTAAAACAAATAAATTCAAATTTTCATGATATTGAAGATCAAAGTTTACTGAAGAAAATCGAGAAAAGTATAAATCTTCTGCTTGATAATTGCTGCCTCTTAACGGTTTTTCGAAAATATCACCATACCATATGAACGGATTCGAATAAAATTTAGAATATTTGTTATTTAGACAATTATCTACTTGATTTTTAAATGATTCATGGCTCTTAATCGGAAAACTTAAATTTTAAAAGTTATTAAAATATATTAATTTTGCTTTACATATTAATTAACTAATTAATATATAAACATCATTTTTCCAACTGGAGCCTTACCAGTGAAGCTACTCAATCCAACTGCTGTAAAGCTACTCTCACATTTTAAGAAATAATACAGCTGCAATTCTTATCTGATAAAAATGGCTATAGTTATTAGGAGTGTTAAATTTTTTTATGACTTTGACCAGAAAATACTGTCATTTAAAATACTGTCATTTTGTCATTTATAATGACCAGGTGACAATTTTTAATATATATATATATATATATATATATATATATATATATATATATATATATATCCATTTCTATAATAATAATAACTAGCAGGCACAATATATCAATTCGAACTCACTTAAAATAATTGTTGTTATTTTCACAAAAAAAGAGCTCATTTGAAGGTGAGGAAAAAACATCGAAAAACTGTTACAAAATCTTTCAGGCGTGTCCGTTAGCGTAGGGATAGGGAGGGAAATCTCAACCGAGATAATACCCAAAGCTAACAAAAACCTCTCGAAGGGAAATAAAATCGCTTCTTAAACACGGTTTCAGTTAACACCTACCTTCCGGTTCTGATCACCGGAAGCTCCACCGGAAATTGGCACTCTCAGGTTGAAAGGATCTTGAATCCTAAGTCTACCCTTTCCTCAGAGGAAAGATATCTTTTCCCTTCGGATATGAAATATATATTTTTTTTCTTTCTGAGGTCATTTTATACAAGCTCATAAAGCCATTCATACGAAGAAACGGAGTTTCTTCACGGTTTTATGGAATAACTTTTTCTTTCGAGAGTTTTGCTTCTAAATGGACTCGTGTGTTTTGGCATCGGAGCAAAAGATCAATTGAGTTTCTTGCGGAATAAGTAGTAGTAGGAAGGAAAATGGATCTTGTTCGTTCACATTTAGTTTCGCAGTTTGTATTCTACTATGGTGCTTCCAAGCGGGAATGTTCTTCATAGGAATGGCATCGTAAAAATAGAGAGCATTCCAAATTATTTTTAGTGTTATTAGAGGTATACGATCGATAGTTTTATAATCTCTGCTACGAACTGAGCTACAAAATGTATTGTAATTTAAAATAGTTGGTAATATCCATTGGTGATTATAAAACATCTTTTCTTATCTTTGAAATTGAAAATTATACAGTTCAATTTTTATGCGGTGGAAAGGTGCAGGCTAGTATGCTACAAATGAGCAGTCCTTCAAGCAAACATATTTGATATCAAGACCTCGTTTATCGCTACAGATGCGCAACTTAGGTAATCTAGCGCTCATGGGTGCGGGTTATCGATTGGCGTTGTTTTCGTTGAGTCATGAGTCCGAACCTCGATGACCCCTTGAGACCTGACATATAGTGAGACTGATGATTGTCATAGTGGACTGAAGTCCCAAATATTCCCGTTGACTTGTATTGAGTTTTGACAGATGGGTGCCAAATCAGAGGTTATTGCAGTCAATAGACCTAGGTTTAAAATTACGAGGTTTGTCGCCAATTGCCCTTGTGTCGCTTCTCATTACAATAATAATAAAGCAATCACAATCACATGACTTAATCTCTTTTATACTGTTGTTGCGTATGCGATTCGCTACAGATTCGCTCTAGAAAAACGAATGTAGCTATAGTGTCACGGAGGAAATTTCTGTCATTAAGATGTTTGCATCATATTTGAAACGCAAGCATGGAACATATTTCAAATAATTATAAATTCAATAGGGGGTACATTATCTCCACTAAATTTGTTTTAATACACTATTTAAACATTTTTCTTTGACCTTAGTTGTTCATAGCCAATTCCTAGAGTTTTAAAAAGAGAAGAAACTAAAGAAAATAAGCATCTCTATGGCTCTTTGAATTTACTACCACGTGCTTATCAAGATAGTTTATGCTTCAGCAGAGTGCTTTCAATAAGTTTCCTTGCAAGAATGATTTTTTTTAAATTTCAGTCTTAGGTTCAATCCTTTTCCATTCCATTTGTTTAGTTCTGTGGTAAATATCTTCAATAATTATGCTAGAAGTTAAAGCGCATCAATATCTAGCCCGACGTCTCTTTTGGTCTGGTTGAAAAAGGCTTTGCAAAAAGATACCGGTCAGCTTTTCTCCTAACACAGTGGTAAAAATTTCGAAATGCAGCCGACACCCAATGTGAACTATCTCCCCTCCACGGGATGAAAAACACCACTAACCCCGAAATAGTATCCCGGAATTTGATCACAAGATGGCAGCATAGCCAAGAATTACTGGTTACATATGCCCTCGAAGCAAATCTCTTACTTCTGTGTTTAGAAAAAAGACAACCACACATATCAAAACTAATGATAAACAATTTGAGGCGCAAGCGTCAAATAGACCCGTCACTGAACTAGAGACAGTAGATGTCATCAAACGGAAACTGTTCAAAAATGGAGCTCAGTACAAAAGAGAAGGGGTGTATTTCAATTACAATAATGGATGGAAAAATGATTTTCTCAAAAAAAAAAAAAGTTTATTTGTATCTTCACAATAATACTGGAGCGGGGGAGTATGTGGATATTTTGTTCAACAACAATACTAGAAGTTAAAACGCCTAAAAAACTTGCCTAACAGGAACTTCTCTTTTGGTATTTTTTATAAAGGCACAGTAAAAAGCGACCGGTCAACTTTTCTTCTGACCCAGTGGTGAAGGTTTGAAACGCCGCCTGCACTCTCAGGTCAATTGTCCTACCCTTCCACGGAGTCGAAAACCATTTGTCGTATTTTTGTTAGACATCGAGATGGTAAAAAGGAGCGGAATATACTGCAATGAAATTATAGAATTAATAGCTTGGAGAAATAAATAGTAAGCATTATTAATAGCGCACAAACAGAACTAATGATGTGTTAAGTAGATCTTTTAATGTGTATAAATGCGTCAATAAGTACAATTTAACATATTTTTAATATTAATTAACTTTTGCTTGCTATTTTACATCAGTAAACACAAAGAAGAAAATTTGGGATACTGTAACTTTGACACCAAATGGTTAAATATATTATCTATTTAATCTTTCTTAAAAAAATAAGTTACTTTCATGTAAAAGGGGTTTTGCCGAATTTTTTGCAGGAATTTGTCTCAATGAGCGAACGCCCCCCCCCCTTTAACGCCTAGTGCAGTAGAAAGAAGTGCAATTTTTTAAAACACGTGAATAAGAGAGAGAGGCACCATCGTAAAGAGACAAAGCTTTAAATGAAGCACCATTAAGCAGGGCTCTTTTAACAAATAGTAAATAGCAATGCGTGACCAAATACATATGTTCAAAAATATTGTACCTATTCGAAAGGGTATAGTAAAGTTTTAATTATAACTAAGAAACAACAAAAATATCTGATTACAATTTATTCTGCATGTTAGTTGATACTTATGTACATAACATCAATTACGTATATATATATATATATCAAATTTCCGCGTAATAATTAAAACTTTACTTTAACCCCTCATATAAGCTCTTCCTTTTTCATCAATACTTAATTTTTTCAAACTTGTAAAGTTTTCAACAAATGTTTGGCCCAGCATAGTATTTAAAATTTGAGCAAAAGACGCCCATTTAGTCTCTATTTTTATATGGATTCTCATTTTAGGAATTCGTTTATAATGAAACTGAAAAAAAAAATGCCTAAGGCGAAAAAATACAACTTGAAATTTAACAGAGCATAAATATCGCGTTCTATCAAATCAGCGTGAACAAAAGAAAGCAATAAACAAAGTCTTACAGTATTTTGTTAAATAAACTGTTTGTCTCTTCACTTTAAATTTTGATTTTATATAAAAATAATATTACGTGATAGCCACAATTTCGAGCTTTCGACCGGTGTTGTTTCAACATAATCATGGGTTCGAGTCCTGATGCTTCTGAAAATCTGTCGAATAGAGTGAATGAAGTAGATAATGATTTACAATTACAGTCCATCACTAATAGCACTGGTATTATTTCTAAGGAAGACATTAATAACAATAATGCTTAATAAATATATTTTTGTATATATAAGCAACTATTTGATTAATCAGAAGAATCTTTATCACGTCTTGTTCCTTTAACCCCCTAGAAACCATTAGAAAACTATACTTGGGTACTCAAGCGTGAGAAAGTTTTACATGAGATCAATTTTTTCATTTAGGGGTACAAGCACATGCGAGAAATAATCAAACACATTATTTAAGACTCCTTGTTTTTGTCACATAACTTTTGATATTTTTGAAATTATTAGTAGAGATTAGATATTTTTGTGGGCCTAATAATGAAAAATTAGTCATTCTATACAACTATAAAAGCAATTTTTAGTCCACAAATTTTCCTCTTAATTGAATATAGACATGATTCTTAGAAGTTTTTCTATTTAGGTACCACTAAGAAAACTTTTAACAAAATATGGTTCCCAATTTTTTATGCTTTTATAAAGGATACGTATGCATATAATGAAGCAAACTATTTTTTTTCTTTAAGTAGTGCCTAAATTTCAAGGCATAATTTTTTAAGTAAAAAATTAAGTAAATTTCTTGTTCAAAATTACAAAGTTCTACATTTTTTTTCAAAGGAAATATATCTGATAAAATCAAACCAGTTAGTTCACTCGTTTTTTTTTTCTATTGCTTTTATATGAGAAGTAAACACTTTGCATATTTAAGAAATAATGTTTTTAAAAATGATACTTCGTTACAAATGTCTCAAATATCATTTCCATATTCAACTAAAAAGAAATAAAGCAACTTTTTAATTAAATAATTATTTGTATAGTTTTATAAAATGATTAAAATATCTTTTATAGGCATAGAAAAAACATCTAAGCTCTGATAATAAATTTCAAATACATATTGTAACAAAAAAAAAGACTTACATTTGTTCAGTATTATACTATATCTCCTTATATATATATCGCGGTATTTGTAATCCATTAATATTTATAAATAAGATATAAACAATGGGTGTCTAAACTATAACCGTTTGAGGGCCGCATTGCAAAAAAAAATTGCTGGGCCCCTCATACAATATTTTTTCAACAAATTGAAATAAAAATTAACTCTATGAATTTTATTAAAATAAATATACTTTTTTTCTATTATAATTTTTTTAAAATTGGAATTAGATAGGTATAGGTACATATTTATTTTAAATTTGTAAAAGTTTCGTTTAATTTAGTTTAGATTTCATAAAGATGGAAAAAATTCAAATCAATGAGATGGATGAATTTGCTTTTGTTGAACAAGCAAATCGATATCAGGTTCAATAGACGAGCTCGCAATTCTAAATGCATTTTCAAGATGTTTGTCTGTGATCTTTGTCCCATTTTTGTTTTTTGTATGCTTCATTCTTCAATACACACATTATTCGGAAAGTAAATTCTTATGACATACTAAGATGTTTTTATTAAAATTTTTATTTCAAAATAAATGTCAACAAACCGATTATATACGAAAAATATTGAAAACATTTATTTTTTTAATAAAAAGGTATAAATTTAAATATTTTTATAATTTGCGCTTGGGCTGCATGAGGTCCGTGAGCTGCACTTTAGACAAGCATGATATAAACCTTCCATTTTTAAATTCAAAACCAGTGGAACATTCAATTAGTGCTGTATAATGAAATATAATGTAACGTAATGACCCCGGTTTCATGAAATGTCTCGGTAGCGTGAAGGATCAAACAGCTAAAGGGGACTCGGTTTCCCAAAAATGATGAAAAAAAAAATCGATTTTTTTTATTTTTATTTAGAAATATTCTCTGAATTATTATCTTTCTATTGATGTATTACTTTTGCATGTACGAACACCAGAAGTTTGGAAAAAAAATGAAATTGAAAAATGTAAACGAAAAAACTTTGTGACTTGACCACGCCCCTTTTTTATCAGCAATTTTAAGATATTTTTTGATCGATATTTTTCTAAAATTAATTTTATTTAGTTTTAAATATAACTGTAATATTTTAGCGTTCTTTTTTTGAGACTGCAACTTTCATTACAAGCGATTTGTTGTTGATATTTCGTGTTTTGATTGTAGTGTCGATATGGGCTAATTATAATCACGTTTTATATTGAGAAAAAAAAGTCTTGACGTTTTATATTGAGGGAAGAAACAGTTTTTATCAAGACTTTCTTTCATTATTGCTTCCGTTGAAGTTTTTGTTGATTATTTTTTTGAGAGTTGAAGACAAAAAATGCCTTGCGTAAAGCGGCGTTGTCATTCAAAGCAAATGAACAGTAAACGTTGGTGTAGTGATGCAGATAATAAAGCTGATTCTACATAAGAAAAATTTGCTGTTCCTACAATCAGAATAGAACAGCTATTAAATGTTGAAAAAACTGATTTTTCCGATATTAGAAATTTATTTGTATTCTTTCTACAATCCAGTAAACTGTTTGACAAACTGATGTGCCCGGAATGTGACAAAAAAGTTCTTGTGCTTTTAAAGTTTGTGCTGTAGAAATATCGAATGAAAAGCAAACAAATACAGTTCCTGACATCAATTTATGGATTACACAAGCATTCTGCAACATAGAGAAAGGTTATTCAACCATCAAGAAATTTTGTATGGCCATAAATATTTTGACTTTTTCATTGAGGACATACAGCAAATGTATAAAACTTCTTCACAAAGCCTATGGTATTGCTGCAAAGACTATGCTAAAAGAAGTACATATTGAAGTACGAAATGCATATGAAGTACCTGCTGATGTCCCATTTGTCGACATAACTGTTCCTTTCGATAGTATTTGGATGACCCGAGACCATACATCATTAATTGGCATTGGTTATGTCATCGAAGTACTTACTGGCTTTGTCATTGACTTTGAAGTTATGAGCAAAGTATGACGACATTGTTCCATAGCAAAAAGAGAACTTGGAAAGTCAAGTGCTATTAATGTTGATCTGTTTAATATCAGGATGCCGTAGAACGAAGTAACCCGTATTATGGAGAATACAAAACTCATTCACTGCTGAGTTCTACTACTACGATCTTTGAGAGGTCAAGAACCTGGGAGAAATGTACAACACGCCGATGTTAAACAACACGAAAAACTATATCTTACAACATTTTATGCGTAAGAATCAATCGCTATGAAGAATAAATTTTATTCGGATGCCTCAGTTATTTCTTAGTAATAAGAGGCCACGGTAACCTAGTGGTCAAGGTCGTGGACTAGTCGCCGGCGATTTTCGTTCAGTCGCGGGTTCGATCCTTCGTCACCAAAGACTCCCGTGTAGCCGGGGCTGATGCACATTAAATCAGTTCCGGGCCCAAAGTCCTCCCGTTGGCGCGGAGCGGATGTTAGGAGAGGGGGGGTGTCAGCTCCGGTTTCATCCTCGTCACCTGACCATGGTTCAAAATTACGAGGTCCGTCACCAATAGCCCTCGTGTTGCTTCTAGTGCGTCGTTAATAAAAACTAAAATTCTTTGTAATAATTAAAAATTCGAGCTACTTCGTATCGCCTTTTGTGAAATTGCCAGGATTTAAAAGGGCGTCAACGGCTTGAACGTTTAAACTACACTCTTTATTAATTATTAAAGACTACAACATTTATTAAATATTAAAATAAACATTAAGCAATTAAAGTTTAGAAAATATTACCGAAAAAAATAACCTAATTTTTCTAGAAAAATAATAGACACAAATACATCTAGTTACTCAAAACACAATTATAACTCAACTATGAGATATTAATTTATTAAATAAACTTAAAAAATTTATTTTATTTTTATGTTATTAAGTATACCCTATTAATTCAAATAGAGGGAGAATATATTAAGTTTATGAGAAGAAATATATGTATTATATATGCAAATCTTTTATAATTATTCATTTAAGCGTTCTTATTTCGAATTCTTTTGAGCCGTAATCAGATCATTTCCCCTCTCTACTTTAGTAGTAAATAATCCAAGCGATATTTATTCATAGTAGAAGAACGAACTTTCTAAAAAAACTTTGATTCAAAGCGTGAAACGGTCGTTGTTATTAGCTATATCATTAAGTAAACAAGTATCCAAAGACCACGATACACGCAAAATCCATTATGATGTTATTTTTTGGAAAGAAACACATTCTTCTTTTTGAATTAACTCCTCGAAAAGGTTTTCTATTCTTTTTAACGAAAAGATGCAGTTTTCGAGATTGAAATATCGATCTTTTTCATAAACTTTAATGTCTGACGCGTTTGCATTTTTTTACCTCGTTATTTACTTATTTTCCCCCCTTTGAGTTTTAGATTAATTTCTAATTTCGGTTCCACATAGCAGTTAATTAAATTTTTATTCTTTTCTCAAAGTATTTGGACACGGTAATGGAAAATCATGTCAATTTTGCGGTCGGACTGAATAAAAGATTTTATTTTCCAAAAAAAAAAGGTAAATAAGTTAACTGCATCGGGGGTATATAATAAAACAAAAAAGACGACGACGAAATGAATTTTAAGTTTTAGGAAAACTTTCCTTGCCATTTTAAACTTTAAAAAAGATTTCGAACCCAGACAATGAACTGAAATATAATTTTCGGAATAAGTTCCTTGGATTTACTTATTTGAAACAATGAGAATACCAGGAAAGAATTGTGGAGTTAAACAACATCTTTAATTAATTCTAATAAGTGTAACAGTAGAAGAATAAATATAAATAAATGGGATGACTTATTAAATAAAAATGAAAAAAAATATTTTTGAGGAAGAGAGACTATTTATACAAATTTTACTCTCCATAAATTCTCTCTTAAATGAAATACATCTGCATTCGTCGAAAAAAAATGCATGAAGCAAAAAAGATAACACAAGTAAAGTGTTCCACAAATTCCTATAGTCCACAGCCACTACTGGAGCTGAATATCGCTCATTTAGCGTCCTTTTCGCTCACTTTTAGCGATGGGCGTGACAAGAAATAGAGAGTTCTTGGTCAATATTGAGTTGTAATTATTTTCATACATCTTAATTTCGAAGTGAGAAATATTTTTGTTCAAACTGATTATTCTAATATATACAGAACTATGACAGAAATGATTCAGCTCATTAATTAAAAATGATAAAATAGTGGATTAAGGAATACTGTTCCAATCAAAACAGACTGTAAACATACACTTATAAAAGTCATATTAAGTAAATCAGTATGAGTGAGTTTAAAAAGATGTCGGTTTTTGACGATAGTTTCTAAAGCACATTGGAGTAACCATTGCATGCTTTAATCTGTTGAACGGAGCCAAAACAAATTTGATTCTAAATCAATGGTTATTTTTGATTTAGCAGCCAGCCTTTTCTACCAAATCAGAACTTGATTCCTGCGCATCAAGTTGCCACAGTCGAAAAGACCCGGATTCATCTATATGCACCAGAAACCAAGCAATGATCAAAGAAATGAGTTGTTTCCGATAGAACTGCTCCAAAGACAATTTCATTGGCTGGAAGGATTTGGAGGAAAAATATTTCGGTAGCGAAGGGCATCATATTTATGGAATGATCAGTAAAAAGAATAATAATCAATGGTCATTATATCTGAGAGTTACCCTTTCAAAGAGAATGTAATTTTCGAACTCTGTCCTTGTACATTGAACTCCGAGTAGAAATATTTAAACTTATTATTGATACATAGAAAAATTCTGGATTTAGGTATATTGTTTCAATTAAGTAGTATGCAAAACTATGGATGTTGGATTACGTAAATAAATTCCATATTGTAAAACTAAGAGCCTAATATAATTGTTGTACATATTTTTAACAAATTACTAAACATCTCTTCTTGCATCCATGGAAATGACGCTATTTGGATGTTATAAACTACAAAATGAATACTGTTTAATATAACTTCCTGTATTTGGAAAGATGAGAATAAAAAAAATGAAACTTGATGATGACTAATATATATTCTTTTTAAACTGCGCTTCCCATTCGACTTTTTCGGCACAACGGGGAGATCGAATTAGGGGCAAGGCGCATCGTTAATCCCCGAATAAAAGAGCAGATGAGCCGATAATTAAATTGAAAAGTTAAGAGAATTCGAATTTCTTGCTTAAGTGCAATTTGAAACTTCACTTTAAAAGAGAAATCATTATTGCTTGCTCGATATCTTTTCTCCGTTTTCGAGAAAGAGTCCTCGAATAAAAATGGTCTTCTAATGAAGGAAGGAAGAGGGATTAGGGATCTCAGGGGATTAGGAACCCAGAGAGGGAGGACATAAAATGTTTTATTGATTTGTTGGAGAAAATAGTCGAATCTTTTGTGGGGCAGGAGCTTCGTGTTGATGAGAAACAAAGCTGCTGCTGGGCTTGGAAATGAATTTGTCTCCGAAACGTGCAATGCACGACGAGTGTTAAAATAAGGGGCTGGGAAATACGGAAGTATTACAAAAACATTAGTGTGTAAATACTTTATTCTACATATACATTTCATCTGTGTTTCAGTAAAACAAATTTAGTTATCTCAATGATTACACCTTGATGGCATTGTTGCAGATCATTACCATAGAAATTTGTGTAAATCTATTGGTTGGTTAGGAAAAAAAATTCAGTTTTACTTGAAAGAAGAATTAGGTGTGTTTTTTAACCAATAAAATTCATTCAAATCGTATTGTCATTATATAACTTTTGACATTTGAGATGTAAAGATTTATTAATATTTAAGAAAATTTTCTTTGATTCTTAGTAATTTCTGGTGGGTCTCCAAAATATAATGAAGACCTTTGGGCGTATTTTCCTTTTTTTAATCACTGGCAAAATAAGAATTCAGTTAAAACAAAAACAAAAAAGTAAATACTGAACATGAAGATGTATTAATAGAATGTCATCGACAAAACTTATATCGATATTCCATCGTTTTCTGGAGTCCAGTTTAACCAGATATCGGGCTTTGAAACGCAATTATGTCACTTTCCGTAATCATAAATGGTTGAATTCGATAAGTTTAATATCGTAATGATTTTTCATTTTGTTATTCGGTGATTTGCATCTATCAGTAACAAACAATAATGTAATTTTGTATTCACCGGCTTCAAATGTCAAAATTTACTGTGACAATATGGTTTAGAATAAACCTGAAGGGTTAAAAATGGAACTAGAGAAAATACGAAGTTCTTTCCGAACAGAACAATAATCTAGATCTTACGTTGCATAAGTATTTGAGATGCATTTGTGTATTTTGTTATGATTACTATACACCAGGATAAAAAGTATCGGAACTCTTGAATAAGAAGAATCAACTTTTATTTCGAATCAAGAGAAATTTAAAATTAATGATGGAATTTCCAAAATATAATATCATTAACTTAATATTTATTTCCATAAAAATTATTGATTATATAACAAATGTAGCCGTGCTATATGGGGATTGTACCTTCCTTTACATAGTTTATGAATCAATACTATATTTGCTTTATTTCTAACATTTAGAATATTCTAAGAATCAAAATCCCGTTTTTAGATAAGTGCAGCACTTACGACTCCTAAGTGGTCATTTTATCCCCTTGTACTCTAAGCGGTCATTTTTTTTTTTTTTGGTCTTTAGACCCAAGGGTGACTCACTCACCAATCCCCGAAAATATTTCCCTATTTTTGACCATCCTTCTTGTAGACCAAGGGTGGGCAAACTACGAACTACGTGTTATTAATGTTTTTTACGTGAAACATTACTAATAAATCACATTGCTTCATAACCACTGATATCCATGAACACAGAAATTTCGTCACACCAGCATTTTTGTGCTTTATATATATATATATATATATATTTATATATATATATATATATATAATCAGGATTAAATTTATTCTGCATATTAACTGATCCTTGTGTATGCAATGTAATAAATTTCAGCTATAAAGCCTTAGATTGAAGTAACGTGCAATATCGTAAAATATTAATTATAACTAAAATAATGGAAGTAGAAACTTACATTTTACTAATTGCTCTCATATGATTTTAGGACATAATCAACTAACTACAAGTCGTACATGACTTTGGATACATTTCGTAGCGGAACTCAACAGTTTGAACTCAATACTCTCTATGTTGAAAGAAGAAATTTTATCTAGGTATCTCGGTTATTTCTTAGTAATAATTAAAACTTTACGATCGCCTCGTAAAACATTTCTTTATTTCATTTGGATGTACAGTTGAGAATCATTCGAAAGATTTTGTATTGGAAGTGAATAATTTTCAAAATATGAAAAAATGATTCAATGTTCTCAGGTCTCTAAAATTCATGCATGTATGCGAAAAAAGAGCTTTTCCCTTTTACCATATAATATTTCTATATATTTTCATAAAATCTCACATTTTTGCGTAAATTTAAGAAATTCTACGAAGTTATGATTAATTCTATAAACTGAAAAAGTGTTTATATATTAAGCATATGAAAACATTTTTCAAAATAAAGGAAATGAATATTTCACTATGCGCGGACTTTTGAAGTACAATAGAGATTAAAATTCACAAAAGAAATATAACTGAGAAAAATGTTCAGTTTTGAATTGATGCACACATTTTTGCAAAATAATCTAGAGAATATTTATTAAGTATAATTATTTAGAAAATTACGAAATATTAAAAGATTCTAATTAAAATTCATGTAAAATTTTTTCTCTTAATAACTTGTTTAAATATTGATATATAAGTCATAAAGAAACTTATTTCGAACACGTGTATAAAATTTCAAAATAACATTATAGTTTCTGAGTGCAAACTAAAATTTTTTTTGAAAAATAAATAAATAAATAAATAAGTTAAATAATAAAGTAAAATAAATAATAAATAATAATAAATAAAATAAATAATAAAATTGAAAAATATCGAAAAAAAAAAGAGTTAAACGAATTTTATTTATTTCTCGAAAATTCTAAAGGTTAAGGTAGTATCTTTAAAAGTTACACAACAAAATACTCAGAAATCAAACATTTTGAAATTTAAAGGATTTAAGGGACCACTTATAATTAAATAGATCTAGCCCAATTCTATAAAATATGGATGAAAGATATCTTTCTGTAGATAAATACTGTCACTTAAAATCATATCCTCCGAAATTTATATCTGTATTTGGGGGTACTTACCAATGTGATAGGAAATTTCTGGAAATGCAGTACGTAAAATCAATCGTATGTACAACCTCGTTAACAGATGACCATTTGCAAACAATATAACTAATATCAAGAACTTATTTAGAACTCCAGTGTGATGAAATTTTATCTCAGAGAAAATAATTAATTCATCACAATAGTTCCAAATTCGACCCTTCGTTTAATAAAAGGAATTATTTTGTTCTTTTTGTAATTCGAATCAGGAATATAGAAATATTATGTAAAAATATCACTTCTCATTTAAAACATTTATTCTATTTATTTGTTAGCTCTTTGAATAGAAGTGTCGATGTATACATATTCGTGTATCTTCGCGTAACAATTTTAAGATTTAGTTCTTTCCAAAAGAATATGTTTCCAAAGAAGAAGAATTTGAGGCCGGCGTGATTTTCGTCGAGTAATGTGTTGAATTATGATGCCGCTAAAGTCCCGCAGTGTAGCTAGGCTGATGCGCGTTAAATCAGTCGAGGTCACAAGTCCTTTGAGGTCGAAGATACTTTGGATAGGCAGGTGCCAGCTCAGATGTCGTCCACAACACTTGATCCAGAATCAAAATGACGAGTTTCGTCGCTAGTAATCTTATTGGACTTCTCAGTTCAACATTAATAAACTATTCCAATTGACAAAAGATATGCATTTGTTGCCATTATTCATCTGATATATTATGATTCAAATATCTCCTGAATTTTATACAAATATTTTGCTAAGTATTGTTAGACATAAACGAAGCTCATTTAATAGGAAATGGCCTCATTTCATTCTGTGGAAAATATGAGAACTATAGATACTGTAGATTTTGTGTAAAGTGTAACAAAGTCCTAATTAATCTCATTTTTCCAGATAAACGCAAATGCATATATTTTGCTCTTAGACATCTCACACATGTTTTGAAATTTATCATTCATTTTTCAAAACGTTCTATTTAACAAATTCTCTTAAATAATACTTCGGTGTATTCTATTTTTAACAGCGAAATAAAAAAAAAAATTCAAAATTTGAAGCACTTTGTTATCTCAGTTATCTTATCGAGTATTTGGGGCAGTTTGATCATGCATAGAACTTGTATCAACAATACCAACTGAAATCATTCTACACATTCGTAACGAATTATTCATGTGATTCCTTCTAACTCTGATAATTATGCTTCCCTGGACAGTATCAAAATCCATAATTCTCAATTCTTTGTATTTTAAAGTTAGAAACTGTTTTTTACATGCTGTTAACCATTGAAATTATGCGTTTGTAGATAGATTGTTGGATTTATTGAAAGGTAAAAGTGTAATAAATTATGCATTTTTTCCTCTTGTTCTGAGTCTTGACATCTTTTTAAAAATACGTATAAATTGATATAATTGTTTGTATGTGATAATTTAAATGTTTACTTTGATAAACTAATTTTAAGTATTCGTATGAAATTTTAAATAATTTATTAAATGTTAATTAATTATAACTTTTTGATTCTATACTATTTAATAGTATTTTGATTCGTAAGCAAAATCCTAAATAAAAATTTTCTTCTGAATAAATAATTTTTGCTTCAAAATGTATATAAATAAATATTAATATAAATTATGTAAAAGTATTGAATATTTTATGCTGTTTTCTCACTTGTTAAGTTTATTGAAAATTGGTATTAAGAGAACTTTTTTATTTTAATATGAACCTACCCCTGAAAAGATATTAAAATATATATTTGAGGACCTCAAAACCTTTTTAGCTCAAATTATGCAAAATAATTTAACAATACAACTAAACTATTTCTTGTAAAGTTTTCTTATATATTTCTTAAGCCAACTTGCGCAAAATGATGAAAAACCACTTTCTGAGAAAATGCGCTTTTAAAGTTTTCCAAAAAATAAAGTTGATTCATATATAACAATGTACATTTTTAATCATATCTCGAAAAAAGTTGTAATATTTTCAAGAGGATTGCTTTAAAATATTCAGAATACTCTAATTTAATGCATAAATTAATATATATTTCTTGAGACCATTTTGAATGTATGAATGCTTTGGTACGTTTAAGCATGACTTATTTTTTATGCTTCAAAGACACAATTTTCTTCAACAATAAAAATTCTTTTTTAGCTAAGGTTATTTAATACTGTTAAAAGTTTCATATAAACATAAAAAATAAATAATATACGATTAATAGTTATTCATTTCACTGTGGACAAAACAGTTGAAAAATAAAAAAATCAAAGGACAAACTGTATATAAAGAAATTCTCTCATGTGAATGGTAATTAATTTCTTTAAACATTCTTGTTCCTCTTAATTTTCACGACGGCATTTTATGACAATGAAAATGAATATATTAAGCTAGTTATTACCACGTTATGCATAAATTGTATGCCTCTTAAGGTAAAAAAAAAAAGACAAGAACATAAAAAGGTCGAGTTTAGCAACACAAAAAAAAAGAAAATAGTTTTTCTTTTAGCGCGATAGAGGCCATTCAATTTCTTACCTTTTTACACATGGGTTACGTAATCACGTTAAATTAAACAATATGCACTAATTTACGCACTTAATAACCTCATAAATTATTTTTTTATTACAATCTGTAATAGTTTTAAGTGCATAAAAGATTTAAAGGGTCATATACATCCAAGAATATTTGTATTTTGCATTATTCTGGCTTCAATATTTTTTATTAATTCTGAAAAACGATATGCTATATTTTGTATCATAAAAATAATTGATTACAAGTTTTTCAATAAATTTTTTCCACTCAAATTCATATTATTTTTTAGAGTTTACTCATGCTTAAAAACTACTGAATTCTTCCCTACGTAGTGTTTTGAGCAGAAAAGTAACTAAGTCCACTAAAAAAAAGTTTTAAACACTACCCCGATGAAAAAATAAACAATCTTTACCCCTACAATTGAACTTTACTCTATTTCGACTGACAACATAGTTTTCGCGTCCAAATACTCACCCGGGTCACATTTCTGGAAGGTACTTAGAGAAAAGTCGTTTTCCTTGAGACCAAACGATTTCGAAACTGATACCATCGCGTGAAATGTCAGTTCGTAATTGAATCTCTTGGCTGCCGAAGTCGGAAACCCGGGAGCAATAACGTAGAGGAAGAACGTTTTGAAAATGGAAATGACAGTCTTTTCAAAACTGTCTCAGTTCTTGTTTTTATCTCTATTTTCTTTGGCTTTTCTTTTTGTGTTCTAATTCCTTATGTTGTTGGAGATGGTGTCACGTGCAATTCAAAATACAGAAATAGCTTTTCCCATCTGTAACATGAAAAGAAATAATTCAGACCTTTATGTCAAGGAATTCTTTAGTTACGGCTTTCACGACTCAGGTGTTGCGCATTTCATTACGTAATAAAAATTCAGAAGTATTATTAAAAACCCTTTTCGGAATGTTTAAGGCATGATCTGAATCTATAATTATTTTATACTACGTTTGCAAAAAGCTCCAGGACACCGTCTTGTAAAAAATGTACAAATGATGCTATATCTCTGGAACTGAAGGGATGGTGCAGAAACGATCCTCAGCTACGTGTATCAAGTGATTGATTTCGTTCCTTGCTAGTTCTAAGTAGGCATTCATTTGTGCAAAGCTCATGTATGCGTCTTTGTCATTAAAACAATAGAGCATTGAACGAACATCAAATTTTGTTTTAAATTGGGAAAATAGGTCCCAGAAGAGTACGAAATTATGTAGTCTGCTTTTATGACGATGCTTTGAGTCATTCCCAAGCATTTCTGTGGTTTTCGAAGTTTAAAGCTGATAGAGACTTGACTAAAAACAAAGAGAGGTCAGGTTGTTCGTTTTCTAGTTGAAATGATGAAAATGTTGAGCTTGTGTAACACAATTTCCCTGTCAAGAATTTCTTTTATGGCTGGTTTTTTCCTACAAAGATGGTTTGGATTAGATATTAAATCAAATGCGGTGTTAAGCCCTATTTCTTGAACAGTAGATATTGATGCCTCTTGAACAACTATAGAAATTGCAAATCTCCAAGTCAAGAACTCCATGACGTCTTTTGCTGTGTTCTTCTTATAGTTGCTTGCGTATAATACCATTGCCACAGTTGGCACTCAGATTACCAGCATTTTAAATAATTGCATTTCGAGTAATAAGTTCTCCTAATGTGTCGCCTTTTGGTAAGATGAGAAGGTGACATGCAATTTAAATAGAGCCACCATTAGCAGCTAAGTATTCTTTAGTGATGCAATTTTTCGACTGAATTAGCAAATGGATTGTTTCTTGAACTTTCGCATTGGCAATTGATAACTTCAAACGTTACAAAATGTTTGAGCACAACAAGCAAAGCGCAAATTCACATTAGTTATTGGAAATTTACCGATTTTTTCTGTTATCGATAATTCGATAAAATTTACTAGCAAATTCGGTTTACTGTTAAGTTACTAGGAATTCTTTAAATCTTACATACATAAAAACTATTCAAGATAATAAGATATTTTGTTTTATATTCGTTATTGTTACGAATGTACATGAAAATAAATTGCATGACAAACATAAGTAACGCAAATAAAATTGAAAACTTTTGAACAAATTACAAGTTTGACATAAATATTATTTCGCACTTAAGACAATTTTAAAATATATTAATAATTACCAAACCTATTTGTCAATATTTGCGTTCTGTCGTCACAGTAGGAAGTGCAGATGACGCTTCACCTAAATATGTGTCTAACACGAGAAGAAGTTGTAATAAGTACAATAACGTCTATGTTGTAGTCTAGGCCCCAATAATTATTCAAAATTGTTAAGTGAGTGAAATAAAATTTTTGTTCTCCCAATCAGTCTTAAAACATGAGCTTTTAGTGAAACATCTGGGTTTCTTTAACTTTTTAATGAAGTTTCCAGCTCCTTTGCAACCAAATAAAACATTGTAAACTTAAAAAATGTTGTGAAAGGATATAATTGTATAGAAGCGACTGAAAAAGATTGCAGAGGCATAGAAAGGTTACGGTAATAGAAAGATCGCTAAAGAGTGCACAGGTTTTGAATCGAGATTTACTTGTATGTCTATGTGATTTAAACGGACTTTGACCCTACACTATCTATCCGAAGTGTCTCCTTTGTGAATTAACTGTATTTCTGTAAGAGTATTTTTTCATTTTTTCGTATTTTATAAAAGTTGTTAGGGACAGTGAACTAATAGACAGCATTTCCCTTTTTAGTGAACAAAAAAAAGGGTTTTGAAAAGTAATTGAAAGTTTACTTGTACTGTTTTAGTGTGACTGTTTTTATTAATTTATCTATGTTTCGAATTAAGTTGAACTTTAAAATTACGATTGGAATATTATTTAAGATAAAAGAGGAATCAGGTAACAGAGGTACGACACAGTCAGAATTATTCTAAATTGTGAAACTCAGAAATTATTCAGTTACTAGAGCTTTTGTTCTGTGAAAGAACACAAATCATATTTTAAAAATCAAACACGTAACAAGCATAGCTGTTCAGCATTTTGTCCAAATTTGTGAACTAATTTTTATGGTAAATCACCCCATCATAAAAAATACCTACCAGATTCCACATTCTCTGGCTTTCTGATTATTAAGAGTGAAACACTTTTTAAATATTTAAAATACTTACTCCCGAATATTTTCCTGTTAAAAATACTCCAGCTCATTTTTTTTCGATTTTATCAATATTTTTTTTATGTTAGAAGCGGAACATTAGCTTATGCTTCTATTTGTGATTTTATCAAACATTTATATTTTTCTTTCATGGATAGCGTAATTACTGCTTGTAAAATTAAATTATTTATTCACGTCACACTGAGAAGCAAGACGAGTGTTATTCGCGACGGACCTCCTAATTTTGAGTCTCTGTCCAGTGTCCATGCCGGCATCTGAACTGGTACATCCATCTCAAAACTTCTATATTACGCTAACAGGAGGATTTGAGACCTGGACCTGATTTAACCTGTATCAGCACTGCTACACTGCGGGCCTTAATTGACACCGAGGCTCGAACCCACAACTCAACAAATGCAACGCCGCCGTGATTCCACGATCATGACCACTAGGCTTCCACAGTCAATACAGTTTTTCAAATAAAAAGTGTATTGTATGTATAAAGTGTATGTATAAAGGTAATTTACCAAATTATGAGTATAAGAGTATACAATTACCATTAATAGTTTCATACTGAAATTCTTAATTTTCTGGTACACTGCTACTGCAATGCTTAAATCACGTGTAATAGTAAAAATAATTATAACACGCGTTTAACTAATATATGGTACTATTAATAAAATTATTCCTTAGTACAATTAAAAAATATTTAAATATTCACATTTTGTGTTGTTTTGAATACCTAAAATATATGATATTTAGTAAATTATATTTCATACAATGTAGCTAAATATGATTTTTTCCCCTTAAAATGTTATTCCATATCTAAATTTGCACAGATCTATTTAATTTTATATATATATATATATATATATACTGAGAGAGAGTGAGAGAAAGAGAGAGAGACTTCTAAGTAGTATAAAAAGAATAAGAAAATAAGTAGATTTCTATTTTTGTCAATGGACATCTAGGTTATTGCCAAATTTGGTAACCAAATTTATCATCATCTGCCCTACCTCTGTAGAAAAACTGCCTGGCGTATGTTTTCTAAATCACCGTGAAACCCTCTTTCCGGTCACAGTAGTCGTTCTGCAAGGACCACAACATAATCCAAATGTTTCGTAACAATATCAAAACCTTCTTTTGAAAATGGATAAGCCCCCAGAGGCTAATACTCTTCAGGTAAGTATGTGCATCACTCAAACTAGGCACCCAAGTGATATTTTTACTTTTCCATTCATAACCACGGAAGACAAGCCTCAGTGATACCCAAGCGATCCTTCTTTATTATCGACCCTCCTTGCTAAGCATTTTTTTCTTTTCTTTTCTCAATTTCCTTAAAAGTCTTGATCCCAGTTCCAACTTGTTTCGTGCAATGGAGCTGTATGTGACTTTTGCGCCGTTAAATTCCACTAGCACTCACTAACAGAATTCAAAAATGCCTTTATAAACTTAGTCGCAAATATAGCTCTTTTTCTCACTTGTATGTTTTTAAACACATGTTCTAAACACTGGAATAATGGAATCGATTGTGCGTATTTAAATAAGAGGAGATGTTAAAAGCAAAAAGAAGAGCTAATCTTAGATTACAATGTTATCCATTTTACATTTTAAAAAGCTTATTTTATCTCCATATAAGATAAAACGGATATATTTCCGTAACACAGCCTTTCGATTTCTATATTGTTTATACATGTCTCCGTTGCACATCATTTCAAATTTTAAGGTTTAACCTAGTGATGCTCCCTCTCAATAGCCACCTAAAGGACTATTGTTTTTGGAGGGACGTTTTAACGTACCTGATCTCTTTTCAATTTATTTTCGCTTCCTTCAATTTTAATTACATTTAGCTAAGAGATATTCCATATGATAATTTATAATTTGCTTTAATTTTAATTACACGTTGTTGATAAATATATTCAATTTCATAATTTATTATTTGCTTTAATTTTAATTACATTTAGCTTAAATATATTCAATTTAATAATTTATAGTTTCCTTTAATTTTAATATCGGAAAAACTTACTATTGTCCATTTCTCGATAATTCATCGTTTACTTCAATTCTTATATTTAATTGAGTATTTTAATAATAATTATAAAAAAGTGCACCTTGGGTGGCTAGATCTGTTCTTTGTAAAACTTTCCATATATTTTTTTTTAATTAACCAACTGTATTGTGTATTTCGGTATGTATTTTTGGTGTTATTTTCTGTTTCCCTATCACATTTTATTGCTTTCACTCTTGTCTACCTTTTCTAACGTTTGGAAGAAGTTTAATATACACTGGTGAAATAAATTAAGAGAATTTGCATATTTTATCGAATTGCATGAAAAGAACTGAACTGAAGGAGAAACCACTGCTTCTAGATAAAAATGCAAATCTTGTACGGCAAATACATAAGCGTACACGTGTGTGTAGGCGGAGCCAGCAGAAAAACGGGCTTTATAAGCGCGTGGAGGGTAAGACGAATTTCGTTTGCTAGCACACCTCGGCGAATTTCTTAGTGTTATTTTGCAGCAATTGGTTTAATTCACATTGGAATAGTAAAAATGAGTAACCACCAACGTTTAGATGAGGGAATGAGGCGGCGAATTGTGGGGAGGCTAGAGGCAGGCCAATCGCAAGTCTTGATATGCAGAGAGCTTAATTTACCGCCCAGCGTCGTGTGTAAACTATAGAAACAGTTCCAGGATACTGTATTCATCGAGAGAAAGTCTGGTAAAGGTCGTCCAAGAGCCACGATGGCCAGAAAAGATCACCATTTATCCTTTTTATTGAGGCGAAACAGAGGGGCTACAGCTTCTCAGCTCTCTCGGGACCTGTATGCATCCACAGGAACCCATGTAACAAGGGTGACTGTTTCCAAAAGACTGATTGAGAGAGGGTTATTTGCCAGAAGACCGGCTGTTTGCGTCCCGCTTACGCTTACGTCTACGAACAGGAGAATCCGATTAACATGGTGCAAGCAGCACAGTGATTGGAGTATGGAGCAATGGGTGACCGTTCTGTTAACCGACGTGTCCCGTTTTAGCCTTAACACCGATTCTAGCCGTACTTTCGTATGGAGAGAGCCAAGGACCCGTTACCTACCCTCCAATGTCCGCGAAATAGACCATTACGGCAGCGGAGGCTTTATGGTCTGGGCAGGCATCATTTTGGATAGCCGCACATTCCTCCATGTCTTTGAAAGTGGCATCGCGACTCTTGAGAGGTATAAGGAAGAGATCTTGGAGCCCTATATCAGCTTTTTCAAGGGTCTAATTGGTCCTGATTTCCTTTTAATGGATGACAACGCGAGGCCACATAGAGCTCTTCTGGTCGACGAATTTTTCAAGAATGAGGATATTCGCCGGATGGATAGGCCAATCAAGTTTCCAGACTTCAATTCTATAGAGCATGTCTGGGACACTCTGGGGAGGGCAATTGCAACTCGCAATCCCCCTCCGAGAACCATCCAGGAACTGAAAACAGCGTTGGTGACTGAGTGGGACCAATTGCCACAGGCTCTGATAAACTGCCCTATTTCCAGTATGACATCACGCTGCATGGCGAGTATATCTGTAAGAGTTGACCATACCCCCTATTAACCCATTTCTTTTGTGTATTCTTCAACCGGTGTTTCAGACCTTCAGACTCCCATGAGTGTTACGCACAAACATGAGGGTCTATTATAACTGTTGAATGTTTATTTTGTTTGTATTATATCAAACTATGTTCACACCAAATTTTATTAAAATCTGTCCAGTAATCCTGGAGATAGTAGATAAAATCGGAAAATTCTCTTACTTTCTTACAACAGTGTATATACAACTGAGGAAACTAGGTGTGCGTACGCAGGAGCAGAATCGCCTCTGGGTACCTAAGCAATATTTACCTATTTTGCACTCTCTTGTCAACCAATAATAATAATAATTATTATTATTATTATTTTCATTTCTTCAAATGTTTTGCTTGGCGCAGCATGACAATATTGGCTCTTGTACCATTGAATTTCCTTACTCGCACTGACACAATACATACGTATTTATAGTCCCAACGATAAAACACCAATGATTAACACTAAAGTGCATTTTGAATGATTGAAGATTTGTTCAATTAATGCTAGCTTTCTGAAGAAAGAAGACTGTAACGAAAAATGTGAAATACCCTTAAATGATTTAAATTTTCGAATGAAAAAAAGAACCCCCCCCTCAAGATCAACGTTTGAATAGGAAAAGCAATTAGGAGGAACTCTACTCATGGTACTTTCTATAAATGTGTTATATAGTAGACAAATCATTGGAGAATGTAATCAGCATCAAATTAGTTTTCAAAATGTCCTAAGAACTCTTCAATACGAATGGGGATCAATTTTAAAAAATTAATTAATAATGAATTATAATTAGTGATAAAGGGTATCTTTTTTTAAACTTTCGTTCCTTGAATCTAGAATCACATGTATTTTTTGTTACATCCTTATACACGTATACTAATGATTTAATACATTATTGATTATTATAATATATCTGTGGTATATATTATAATAATCAACCTCCAGGTTTAAGACGATAATAATCTCAAAACGTCAGCAAATGTCTTAAGTTAAGTTTTGTATCATAATTTTA
Source organism: Nephila pilipes (assembly GCA_019974015.1). Taxonomy (NCBI): domain Eukaryota; kingdom Metazoa; phylum Arthropoda; class Arachnida; order Araneae; family Nephilidae; genus Nephila; species Nephila pilipes. The sequence goes on from BMAW01103144.1 coordinate 264,016, forward strand.
TTTTAGACCACTAAAAGAGTGCCGGTTTTTATAAAAAAAAAAAAGGATAAAACCGTAGGTAATATTTACAATCTACTCTACCAACTCTTGAAGTGTGGGTGTTAAATTACATCTCTTACTCTTAACGAAGTATCCGATATCCGGAAGAGATAATCAGGAAGTAATTTTGAAAGCCACGACCCTTCGTCCGTTGTAATAACGAGGAGGGATAACACAATGTAGAGTTTGCTTTTTACTTCGTTACATTAGGATCATGTCTCGATTTAATTATAAACTTAGAGAACTTAAGTCAACTTAATTACGAGGTTACTTCACTTCCAGAAGGTGTAGTTGTCAGGTGAACTGCTCCTCTCCTTTTCTGTTCCCTTTTAAGTGCATCCAGTCAGGGTCCGTGTATGTATGTATCGATCGGGTGACCGGACAGTGGGTACATCGCTTTCCCATTAAAATCCTTTCATCTTTCTAATCATTAGAGATGCTCTGATTTTAAAAGATACCTTTGTAGGTGCCGAAGGTTGTTGCACTGTAGAGGGGAATGGAATCTCTGTTTGGAGGGAAGGGATACCTCCATCGTTTTGGAAGTGATTAAGATTTGCAAGAAAATTAAGATGCCTTAAACAATGAAAATTGAGCTTATTTCATGAGTTATGAGTTATTAAATTGAGTCCTTTTCTTTAAATTGAAAGCAAAGTCATATAATAATAATTTTGTACTCTTATTATATCTTTATGCAAAGGAAATTGTACCCTTAAAGTTACGGTTATTCGCAATTTCCCGCCCGCATGTTTGGAAACGTTTGGTTACTTTGATTGCATAGAAGAAAATCTCGATCAAATCATCCAATTACATGAAATGTAATCACGCAAATTTAATAAAAGTAAGAAGTGTAATTTATTGATTTGAGGATAGTCATATAAAAACGAAATAAAATTAAAAGTAATAGTGGATAGTGAAAAGATGGTTGTGTGTTAGAACTTGGCGTGATTTCCAGTAGGTTGATATTTTGTGAGTAAATTATGTTTGAAGTAATTCTTGTTCAGAGTAAGTCCGAAAAGATTGAGCCTTCAGTATTTGAGAAGTAATAAAGTTCTAAATCAGCGCGGGCGCGATTTGATAGTTAATTCTTAACTAAGATTCAGGCTTGATGATGAAAAGTAAACGTAAACAAAGAGTGTTAATTAAAATTATTATTGATAAAGGTATTTTGTTTTTTTCAGATGTCTTTGCATCAGTACTATTTAAATTGTTGGAGATGTCTACAGAAATAAATTATGAAGCAATGTAACGAATTCACATTTATAAATAATGAATTAAAAGCGGTATAAATACTTTAAGTAATATACTTAACTTATAGTTTTGCAGGATTGTACTCACACATTTAATTTTTTGTAAAAGAAAGTACGGAATTTATTTCTATAAATACATTCAATGTTTATTTTTGACAGATCACACAATTACGAGGTTTGTGTATAAAGTAACGGGACTGGTTAAAGACTGGAAATTTATTTATAATTTATTGCTAATCTATTGTTCTTCTGCTTCAATTTGTACCCCATTGGTACCCACTCATCCTCCCTATCTGATTTTGTACTGGTCGAAAGCGTGTTGTAGTTAACTCTCTCATAACGGTTTTTATAGCAATGACGTTTATTTCCCAACAGCCTCCAATAACTCAAAACAGATTCCTTTTAGCTCAGATTTTATTCCTGGGTTAAGGTAAGTCTCAGGGGGGAAGAAATAAAAGGAAAAAACGCAAATCAAGTGAATATGAAGAATGTCCAAGTGTTGTTATCTCCACCCACGAAATAAAATATATCCTTTGTACTGGTCGGAAGTGTCTAGTAGTTAACTCTCTGATAACTGTTTTTATAGCTATAACGTTTACTTTCTAACAGCCTGCAAAGACTCAAAACAGATTTCTTTTAGCTCAGATTTCATTCTTGGAAAAAGGAAAGTCTCTGGGAGGAAGAAATAAAAGGAAAAGATGCAAATCAGGTGAATATGAAGAATGTCCAAGTGTTTTTACCTTCACCCAAATAAATATGTTCTAATTAGAATAAGTTTGTCGTGATTGGAGGCTCTTAAAGGGAAAAAACATCACAGCTATTAAAACAGTTATCAGAGAATGAATTGCAATATACTTTTGATCAGCAGCAAATCAGAAAAGGTTTATACGTGAGGACATTAATTGAGTAGTTTTTGATTGATTGTATATTAACGTTTCACTTAGAAGCAACACGAGGGCTAGTGGCGGCAAAATTCGTTATTCCGAGTCTCAGTCAAGTGACAAGGACGATATCTGAGCAGGTACCTCCCTCTTCAAATTTTTACATCATACCAATGGAAGGATTTCGAGAGTTAAAAGATTTACCGTGCATCAGCTTGACATTTTTAGTAGCAGCAAAACTCGAAACTGCAACTCAGCGGAAATAACGTAGGACGCGAACTCACAACCATTACAACTCGGCCACAACGGCTACACATGTAAGAGTTAATAAAGAATTCATTGAAGGAGTTAAACAATTGATTTGCCATGTATTGTTGATAAATATCCCTTTCTTGGAATCAATTCCGTTACTTTATAGACAAACCTCTTACAGATTTTTCATTTATGAATTTTTCAATGTACAATATAGCTATTTGAATAAAGTAATAACTACAATTCCTTCTAGTGATATCATTCATTTTCTGTACAGAGACATATACCATGCATTCATTCTTATAATATTGTGCACATCCAACTTTTTGTTAATATTTCAGAATTTGTTTTCATCGATATTGTTCTCTTATGGATTTAAAAATGCATTTTGTTTTGAAATATTTTTGGATTTCTGTGTGTGTGTGTCATAGACTTCTATGAAAAATTTACCAATTCATACTAAGGGAAATTATATTGTGACAACATGAAACATTTATTTCTTAAAAGACAGAACATTAAGCGCAGGGTTCTCTACTATCAAACTTCAATGACGCCAATCTCACCATTGAATTCATTCAGATCCCGTTAATTTGTAGTAGTTAGCGTCTAAGGGTTTTAATTCGCATGCTAATTGCATCTCGAGTTACAGGCTACGGTAGCCTAGAGGTCATTGTCGCGAACTCGAGGCCGGCGGTTTTCGTCGAAGGCACAGGTTGGAGCCCAGATGCCACTAAAGACCCACCGTGTAGCCGGGGCTAATACACGTTAAATTTATTGGGACCATTGGTGTGGTGTGAAAGTTAGGAGAGGAGAGTGCCAGCTTAAGTGTCGTCCTCTTCGCTCAACTAGGTTCAAAATTACGAGGTCTGTCGCCAATAGCCATCGTGTTTCTTCTAATGCGACATTATTAAAACCAATCCAAACGAAACCTCGATTTAAAGTATTAATATAAAAAAGGGCATTAATATAAATTCCAATGTAGATTATCTTCTATGTTCCGTTTGCTCTTCACCGATATTATTTCTAACTATTACGAAAATCATTTATACAAGAAAAATTTGACCACTATAAAAAGGAATTAACAATACCTAATCACACTGACCACATGATTTTGAAATATCTTTTAAAAAAAAATCCCCTCCTCCCCCCCAAAAAAAATATTAAAAAAAATTCCCCAAAAAAATTTCTCTTGTCGGTATAAATGATGATTCATATCCAATACAAACATTCAAATCCAAAACGTATTAATAAAAAGTATCAAAAATGTCGACTTTCCTTTATCTCTAAACTTCTAAAAGATGCGTTATAAAAGTAATCATTGGTTCAACTTCGCTTGGTTGGATTTTTATCTACTCTATCAAATGACTTGCTGGTTTTTTTAGTTTTGTAAAAGATTACTGCTCTTTGTTTTTGCTTGTTTTTAGATACGCGAGCACCTATTGACTTATTTCTTTCTCGTATTTCTAATTCTCTCATTCGGAGTATAAGTTTGTAATTGCAAATTGGAATTTCGAGGCATATATATCCAAAGATGAAATAAAATAAAAAGGAAATAAAATTTTAATGTTTGCTCTTAACAATAAGTATGAGATCGTCTGGAAAAAATATCAGTCTGAATCTTACGATAACAACGGTAAGAAATGAGTTTTTTGAACACTGGTTTTCTTTCAAACTTCACACTTAGCGTCCTATAATTTTTTATACCTTAAATTTTAAAAGCAAAAGAGAATGTTGAGTCAAACTAAATTTATTCAATAATTAGTTTTAATAATTTATTTTATTATTTGACCTATATTAAATTTACCATCTCAAATGTGTGTAAATATTCGTAGTTCAATTAATCTACATATAATTAAAATTAAAGCAAACTGTAAATTATTAAATTGAATATTTTATCAGCTACATTTAATTAAAATGAAATCCAACGATAAATTATTACACGACGGATTTGGCGACCATTTGGCGACTTGGCGATAAACTTGGCAAAAAATTGAATTTTTTAAATAATTAATTTTAATTAATTAATTTTTATTAATGAGAGAAATCATCGTATTGTCATTGAAATCAATCTTGTCTGGAGAGTTTCAGCTCAATTGAGTGCTTTAAAATGTGTGAATTTTTTTTTTAAAATTTTGACCTAGACCAAGTTACAATGTGAGTAAAGAAGACCCATTAAAAATGGAGCCATGATAAAATTACAATTTCTACGAATCTCCGAGTTAATGAGGTGGGGATGAGAGAATACTTTTAAAATAAGAAATAGCGCCATCTGTTGGCAAGTAAATCATCAAAAGAAATTTTACAAAAGTATTATAAAGAACGTTATGATATCAACGAAAATTAATTGAAAAACTAAAAATAGATTGTTAAGCTCTAAAACATCACATAAAGTAAAATCTTTAAGTATTACATAAAATGAAAGTACATACAGGAGTATTTTCTATGTTAAATAGAAAAGTAAACCAATTATGTCTTTCATATTTTTGATTTTGAAATGGTGATTCATTTTAAAAAAAGAAAATATTAATTAATTTGTTATTCTAATTAGTATTAAATGGTATTCAATTCTTTCGTTTGATTATGTTAATATAAAAGCAGTAAAGTAATTAACGTAAAATAATTGTTTCCTACTTGACAAAAGCAAGAAATATGTTGTTTCCCCTACTGATGTAACAAAATATTTTTTTTTTTTTTTATTCATGATTGATTTAAACTTTTTTAAAAAAAATTACAGAACACTTAATTCAGTGACAAGGGACACAATGAAGTTAACATTATGCAAATTGATACTCCAATTCTATTGTGAGAGTCACAAACATAATTTAACACGATTATAATAGTCAACTCGGGCATGAAATACTTGCCGACTCGGAAATAGAACAATTGTTTACACAAACATGGAAAATTTCCAACGGAGGCTTAGAATATTGCAGATTCGGGCTTAGATGAAATGTCTACACGTGTATGGAACAATTGCTTTATACATGCATAGAACATAATCGGTGAAGGCTTAGAAAAATTGCGGATTCAGGCATAGAACAATTGCCAACTCGGACATTGATAAATTGCCTACAAATGTATAGAACAAATGCTTATACATGCATGGAACATAACTGATTAAAGCTAAGAATAATTGTGGATTCGGCTATAGAACAATTTCCGGCTCGATCACAGAACAGTTGCCTATACGGGAGTAGAGCCTAAGCTAGCAAAGATTAAAACAATTGTTGACATGGGTGGAGAACATAACCGGCGAAAGCCTTGAACAATTATCGACACCGGCATAGAATATAGCGGAAGAAGGTTTAGAACAGTGGGAAATTTGGGCATTGAATAACTGCCAACTCGGGCATAAATCAAGTGTCTACACGGGCATCGAACGGCAAAGATTTAGAACATTTGTCTTCACGGGCATAGAACAGTTTGCCAATTCGAACGTAGAATAAGTGCTGATACTTTGCTACAATTTCACAATTCCAACTTCTTCCAGAGATATTCCCTTGTTAGTGACAAGGGTAAATATCTGGAAGCCGAATAGCCTAGTGGTCATGGTTGAGGACTTGCGGCCGGTGGTTTTTATAGAGTTATGGGCTCAAGTCCTGATGCCACAAATGACACACCGTGTAGCCGGAGTGATGTACTTTAAATCTATTGGAGCCCACAGTCCTCCCGTTGGCGTGGTGTGGAAGTTAGAAGAGTAGGTACCAGCTCAGGTGTCGTCTTCGTGACTTAACCGAGGCTCAAAATTACGACATCCGTTGCAACAGCCCTTGTGTTGCTTCCAGTTTAACATTAATAAAACCTAACCAAACCAGATATTTCCACGTTATAAATCTGAACGTATAATTTTAATTCTAGCTTTTGAGTTGTAAATGTAAGCCATATTCGAAGATATCGCTGGTGCCGTTGCTGGTTGCTTTATTCGTGTTGCTCTTTAAATAGCGCATGAGTATTATTCAAAATAAGTTGATTAAAGGGAATGCAATATAATCTTAACTTAATTAGTCTTGCGTTTATTCGGTCATAGTTTTATCAATTATGTTCTAACTTTAACAACGATTAAATATGCATTACAGATTTTTTTAAAGACATGTATTATATGAGTTGTGGTAATCGCTAAGAAATATCTTGCTTATTCCTTTTCTTATATGAGGGATAGAAATAATTAACAATTTGCAAATTTAAATCTTTGAAGAGTGAGGGCAAAAGAAATATTTTTAAAGAAATTGAAATTTTCCCTTACACTGTTTTTGACAAAACAACGCCGAGCGGAAAGAAGAATTTAAGCACTGCACTTGAGGAAAAGAACAATCTTCCCCGTGTCGTTTAACTTCTTTTTTGAGACTGGCAACATAATTTTCCCGGCCAAATGTTCCCCTGGGTCATATATCTAGTGGCTTCTGAAATGAAAGATCGTTTTCTCGGGGACCAACAGCTGCCATTACGCGAAATTTCATTCCGTAATTTAATCTTTCGGTTTTCGTTAAGTCCTAAAATCAGTTAAGAAGAGGAAAACTCTTGAAAAATGTGATCAGAACAGAGATCGAACTTTCCAAAACTGCAACCCATATCCTGTTTCAACAACTTTACTTTTACGGGTCTTTTTACATTTCCAATATGCGAGCCGGAGTTTTATAGGGAAGTTGAGTTACTGTCTCTTTTGTTTGAATTCATCTATCGTAACAGAACACGAAATATTTTTGTTTTAAATAAGACATCGGAGTGTCTTAGTATTTATTTAAAGCAAAATGATGTATGTATTCTTCTTAATCACACACCGAGAGTTTCAAAACAGAAATTAATAATTCCGCTAGAAAGCATAAATTTTTTTTAACTCTATCTCACATTCCACCCGAATGCAAGACGACGTACCCAAAATTTTAAAGAATTTTTGAAACGGCCCAATTTTTAGCAATATTCAGAATAATTTGTAACGAACTTTAAATTACCCTCCAAACAAATATTGATTTAGCAGGAAAAAAAATAAAAGCAAAATATCTAAATTTATACTCGGTGTCAAATTAAATCTATTGGGTCCAAATGCTCACGTTAGGATTGTGTGGAAGTTTGGAGAGTGGGGTGCCAGCTGACGTGTCGCCCTCGTTACTGGACTGTAGTTCAAAATTACAACATTAGTGTTCGCATTGCTTCTAAATGTGACTTTAATAAAACAATTAATCAATTAAAGATTAATCTACTTTTGAAACCCCACTGCGAAAAATTTCAAAAATTTAAAGTTATTTTGCCTTCTTATTTTCCAATATGGAGAATAGATATGAAAGATAGTGATATTTAAAATGATCCAATGCCTAAATTAGTAAAAATTATTCCAAAGCAGGAATGCATAGACTTATTAAGGTCAATAAATCAGCAGTTTAATTTACCGTTTTTTAACATCACGTGAATTCACACATAAAAATCTTAATATACGATTAAACACTCTGAAGTATGCATCTTCTTCTCACCTTAAAATTACAAAATATTCACTATTTTCATGACGTGTGTTTGTTTCCTGTTCTAACATATTACATAATTTTCCCAATGTGGACAATAGTTATAGGTATGTAGATCGAATTTTACGTTTCTTGTAGAATTTTTATAACCCGTTTGAATGAATGGAGTGTTGAAAAATATAATTGCGACTTAAAGCGAATTCCGTTTACGACCTGTTTGTCGAAAAAGAACGCAGTCGTATGTCGAGTACACCCTATACATACTTTAATGCGTGTATGCTGACTATTGTTCAGGCCCTATGGCCGGCGTAATTTTCATCAAATCATGGGTTCAAGCCCTCCAGCCACTTTATATGTCAGCGCTCCAAGTATTCCCATTGGGGTGGTGTGGAAATTCGGTGAGGGAAGTACCAAATTTCAGGTACCATTCTCGTCGCTTGACCGAAATTTAAGATAACGGAGTCCGTCACGAATGACCATTGTATTGACTCATAATGCGACGTTAATAAACAACAAATCAATCAACGCTTTAATGCATTACCTTCGTTTGAAATTATTTTTTTCCAATAAAAATATTTTTAAAAACTTACCTAATCCATGACTTGTTAAATTTAAAATAATAAGAACAGATGTACAAATCAATCTAAGGACGATAGCAATTTTTGCAGACATGCTGTATACGCTCAGATTTCAAAACCTTTATCACTGATTAGTACCCTAAACTGTATCGATCCCCTTTTCTTTCCAAATGTGGTATATGTCCTAATATATCTTTGGAGATCAATGGAATGAAGTGGCCGGACATGGGGATACATTGCTTATCCATTAAAATCCTTTCATCCTTCTATTAGTAACCTTTGCAGATATTCCTCCTATGTTCTTCGATCGGCGAGGATACCTTTGTAGTAGCCGCTGAATGTTCTCTAAGTGGACGGGGATGCAATGATGCATTGTTCTGCTTAAGAGAAATTAGCTTGTGTTCATTCCGGTAAAATTATTGCAACTTGTTTCGCAATCAGGTGAAGCAGAACGGGGAAGATATGATTTAGATGCCATAGTTGAATATCAGTGCCAGTGATTGTTTATTGAAGTCTCACTGAGAAGCAACACGATGGCCATTTGCAACAGAAGTCGTATATTTGAACCTCGGTCAAGTGACGAGGATCGAACATGAATTGGCGCCTTCCTTTCCAAACTTGCATACCATGCTAATGGGAGGATTAGGAACATCGATCAGCTGCAACGTGGATCAGCCCCACAACACTGTTGGTCTTGAGTGGCATCAGAAGTTGATAGAAAAAAAAGACAGTAGCGCATCCGCGATTATACCCACTAGGCTACCTATAGGCATGCTATAGGTTTATTATATCTTTTTTTTTTATATAATTTTAGTGAAACGATACACAATTTTTTCGCATGTAATAATTTGTAATTTGTACTTTTATCAACTGATTTTAAATATACGTATTTTGTAAAAATATTTTATAAATTATTGCCTAATGGTTAAAGCTTTGTTTTCAAATTATTAAATGGTATGGAATTACGCTATCATTCATAAACAGTTTTGCGTCTGAACAAAAAATGTTTGGTTTATAAAACTGAAAAATAAATACTTCAAATATATGTAAGCTAAAATTAATTATCATTTAATGTATTTTTCTATTTTTAAGACTTATTAAAGCTGTCACTAAAACGTTCAAGTTTCAATATGTACCTACCACAAAAAAAGAAATAAAAATTTATAAGAAACATAATAATTGAGAGAATTGAAACTATGCCAAATGAAATGTTAGTATTATTGTACAATTTTCGCAAGATTATCCGACTTATTTTTAAGATACCTTGCACAAAATGATTAAAACACACACTTTGAAGAAACTTCTGTACAATTAATTTGATCAGAAATAGCATTGTACAATAATATAATTTTTATTTTATAAATCGAATTTTAATTATATATATTGAAATAAAAATATATATCAAAATTTATTATACATTTATATAAATATATCCGTTATTTTTAATTATATATATATCGAAAAATAATTAAAATGGCATAATGCGTTTGTTTCAAAGTATTCGTGAAATTCTATATTATAGGATATATATGTTTTTCAGAACATCGAGTTTTTTTTAATTTATGGGACATTAGAATCTTTAAGTGATCGCCATAATCAACAACATAAATACTTCCTCTTCTCATGGAACCAATACCCTCGTATTACTTCTGAATGTGAATGTTAATATAAGCAACTAATTGCTCAAAACATATAAGCTGCAACTAAGTTTGTAATAGCGCATCCGTAAATCAAGCAGTGAGAATCACAAAACAGGGTAAAACCAAAGAAACACCAATCTTTCTTTAAAATATAAATGTTTTAACATTTTTAAGTATCAAAATGGAAATCTATACTTATTTATGGAATTATTTGCGTTGTTTTGTGAGCATGCTTCCTAGTTTTAACTTGTCCATTCTTGATAAGCATAATTAATATGGTTATAGAACTGTAAGAAAAAAAAAAAGGAGGAACAGGCTGATAAAAGCGAAAACTGCATATACAGAGGCTCAGTGAAGGAATCAGACAATAGATTTCTCACAGTTCAGTCTATATTTTGATGCTTAAAAATACATAGCAAAACAAAGATAAATATTATGAGTTTTATCTGCAATTAACATGATAAAAAGAATTGCAAAGATAATTTAATTTATTGAAAATATGTAAACACTAAAAATATACACAAAATAAATTCAAAAAAGAATTCGGACATTTAGAATTAAGAAAATATAATGAATATAAGATCACTAGGTATTTTGTTGTTCATGTTTTATTACAGCACTCAATCTTTTACGCATTGATTGTTCGAATGTTTTTACACATAAGTAATTGTGGAGGTGATTCCAACACATGTGCGCATTTATACAAATTCCATAAGTGCACAATATTTGCTCGATATTTTGGATCATTGTCTTTATAATAATTAAAAACCTCTTTAATCCCCAAATGCTTGGCGCTTCGTAGCAAATATTCTTTCATAATATTTAAATACTTTGTTTGGTCCATTATACCATCAATTATGTGAAGTTTTCCCAGACCACTGGCAGACATGCAGCCCAAACAATGACAGAGCTGCAAACATGCTTTACAGTAGCTCTTAAATGTTGATCTTGCAGTTCTTGATTTGGTTTTCGCCATACATAACATTGACCTTCTGAGTGAAACAAATTACATTTGCTTTCATCAGCAAATGAAACCGTTTTCCAAGAGTAAAAGTTTGTATTTACAAGTGTTTTCGAACTTAATCCTTTTTAATCTGTGGCATTCTTTTATAAATGGTATTTTACGCACCACTCTTCCATGTAAATTGTTTTTTAGTAAAAAAATTAATCTTATTGTTTCCGGATAAACACTTTTATGAAGATATTATGATACTTCAAGTGGTTAGCTTAGGGACACTAATTTTAAGATTTAAAACGCATTGTCTTATTATTCATCGTTCCTTTTTAGTCGAAAACGCTTTGAGTCTTCCAGATTTATGCTTATTTTCAATTGATTTTGAAATTTTGAAAGGTTTAATTATATCAAAAACTACAGAATGGGACCTGTTTAATATAAATAGATCTCATTCTATAGTTTTTGATAATGAGAATAAATCTAAAAGACCAAAAGAGTTTTTGAATAAAAAGGAACAATTTTACTGATTTTTTTAATCAATTTTTCTTCTTTATGACACTTTAAAACGAGTATTCTGACTTCTATTGACATCTGTCCTTTTTGTCTTCCCTTTGAAACCTGGGGCCGCGGTAGCCTAGTGGTCAAGGTGTAGACTCGCGGCTGGTGGTTTTCGTTCAGTCGTGGGTTCGATCCTTGGCCGCCAAAGACCCGTCGTGTAGCTGGGACTGATGCACGTTAAATCATTTCGGGGCCCAAAGTCCTCCTGTTGGCGTGGTGTGCATGTTAGGAGAGGGGGTGCAAGCTCAGGTGTCGTCCTCGTCACTTGACAGTGGTTCAAAATTACGAGGTCCGTCGCCAATAGTCCTCGTATTGCTTCTAGTGCGACGTTAATAAAACGAAACTAAACTATCCATTTGAAACCTCTAATTTTACTAAACTCAATACAATGAATAAAAATCTAGTTTGAAATGCATAATCCAAAATTTTAAATTGACAAATAATACCAAGGTAGGATATCTCACTTTGAATTGCCGATAAAAAAAAAAAAGACGATATCGCCACCTGTCCGAATTCTTTTTTGACCGTATTTTTTAAGAAATTCTTTTCCTTTGTTCTTTTTTTTACAAATGAAAACAATTCGTATTTTCTTACGAAAAAAAAATCAGCAAATAACTCATTTTAATATAATATATACAGAAGAAAAATTATACTTTATTTCTTAACTATTTATTTTAGGTGATTAAATGCAATGATATAGTCTCCGACTTATTTATTGAATCACTGTATATATTTTAAACTTCCAGAATTAAAAATTTCCCATTGTCTTTCATGTCACTGAATAGAGAAATTAAACTATGACAAAATTATATATATACTTTAACATTTCCATTCTCTCAAAGATTTCAGTTAAGAACGGGAAAATCATAACCGCTAAGTATGCTAGTGATCCTTTTCTCTCATGTGGAGTGGTAAACATATATAATTATCTTTGAATGAAACACATATGACTACCTTTGGTAAACATATATGACACCCCCTCGGGATACCCAAGCGATTTTTCTCTGCTTTAGACTCTCCTTCTTGTTAACCATTTATGGCCGCAGTAGCCTTGTAGTCATGGTCGTGGACTTGCGTCTGGCAGTTGTCGTTTGTACGTGCCCAACGACACTAAAGATCCGCCTTGTTGCGGAGCTGATACATATTAAATCTGTCTAGGTCCCAAGTCCTTCCATTGATGTGATGAGGAAATTAAGAGAGACAGGTTCCCGTTGAGGTATCGTCATTGTCACTTGACCAAAGCTCAAAATTACGAGATTCGTCGAGAATAACTCTCTTCCCCCCCACCTACTTAGTGCGTCATTAATAAACATTCATACAATCACACTCAGGAACAACAATGATTCTATTCTTTCCCTTAGGGTTTACTATCTCTGGTAAACGCCAAGGACTCGCCTTTGGAATATTCGAGAGATCCTTCTCTATTTTTCATTCTTCTTTTTATCAAACATATTTTTTTCTGCTTATATTTTACATTAAACAAATGCTTGATTCTTAAGTCACAAACTTTTCCATTCACTCACTCAACTCTTCTATCAACAAATTATTATTTTGTTTCACATTTATTTTTTTTATGTAGGCACAGAATTTACAATCCTGAGGTGCCCTAGTGAACTTTCATTCTCTCAAGGAATTCCTATGTTTATTATATCATTAGGGTATTACTTTATGACCTCTAAATGTTAGGTTATGATCCCTAAAAGTTGAATTACAACCAGTCTGTTGTATCTAATTTGAAAGCAAATAAAATTGAGTGAAAATAGTTATTTATTACATTTTTAATATTATTTTAGTATCAAACATGATTTACAAATAAAGAATTAAAAATTTTGCTACATAAGTTTTGATAACGCTATTTTTACTCATTCTTTTGAAAGCATGTCATTGCATTCAAATAATAACTATATAACATAAATCTAAAGAAAAATTCAGAAATTCGAAATAATTAACATTATGTTTATTTTTTAAAAATGTCTGGTAAATGGGAGCCTTAACCGAGGGAAAAAAAACTAAATGACGATTTTTTTTCAAGTAATGAAGCAATATAAATGCGCATCTTTTTTATTATTTTTCATTATCATGATATAAACTATGAATTTACAAGTCCGTTTAAAAATTTATTTATTGATTCTCAGTAAAAATTATTGTTATTCTATGCATTTGATAAATATTTATATAATAAGTATTTATATATAATAATAATTGTTTCATAATTTTTTTTAAACAACATGTGTCAGGAAAAAAAAGAACTAAAAAGTTTTTTAAAAAAATAGTTTTTTCCACGACTTGTACAAAATTAAATGAAAATATATTTAAATGGATACAGTTTATTGTCCGCATAAATAAAAAGGATGATTTTTAAATCCAACTAATTCTTTTCGACTAAAAACTGAACGAATTATAAGTTAGTTGTGCGCACTCCAACTAACTTATAATTCGTATAGAACTTAAGGCTTTAGTCAAACATTTTTAGCTGGATTGAAAAAATATTCACGTTTTTTTTTTATTTATGTTAATGATAAATTATTATTTCCAGCCCAATTTCATTTAAATTCTTAATGCCAAAGTGAAAAAAATTTTTTTTATTCTTTTGTCGCATAGAAGTATGTTTCTTTAAAATTATTTAAATTATTTGTAACTTTTTTTAGTTTTTATCTCTTTCGAAAAAATCAAACAATTAAAAATTTTCTTTTAATTGCAGTTTTTAATTCAATATTGTACAATTATGTCCAAACTGAGCTTGTGTGCAAAATTTCATCTTTTTAGCTTATTAGAACATAGGTGAAAAATTAATGAAATGATTTGCGACAAATTGATACATAGAAAAAGGTAATAAGAGTTTCGGTAAAATTACGACTTGTCGTACTTTAAATGAGACTATGAATGTTAAAAAATATTAGAAATTGAACTAAAATATGTTTATAATATTCGACAAAATTGTGTTTTTTTTCCAATTTTAATTATGAAATTGCCAATCTAGAATCTATTCAAACAATACTATATTATTAAAAATATATCAATTTTCATCCCTTTTACGATTTTAATAGTAAGCCAATTATATTTTCCCTTCCCATATTATTTCGGTCATAAAAAGAAACTGTAACATAAAAGAGGAATTTTAAGTCTGGAAGAAAAAGAACAATCTTTACCCGTGCAATTTAACTTTATTTTTTGCAGCTGGCATCATAATTTTTCCCACCGAAAAGACTTGGGTTATATATATCTGGTAACTTCCGAAGTGAAAGATCGTTTTCCCCGACACCAAACAATTTCTGACTGGTACAATGACACGAAATTTCATTCTAGAATTTAATCTCTTGGTTGCTCTTGTTTGAACTCAGGGAGCAATTCAGAAAACCCTTCAGGGGGAAAATGTGACCGGAAGGAACTCTTCACACAACTGTTTCCTTTCCTGTTGCGAAGTTTTTTTCTTTACATTGTTTTAAGAAAGGAGTCAAGATCATTTAAAAATTAGATCAATTCTCGTAGTCTTCTTATGCGTACAATGAATTCCATAAATTGCTTGCAGGTATGTTTTAATCACTTTATAATGTATCGAAGAAGAAGAATATACATAAAAAGCTAATGATATGTTAATTTCTTCACTTATTTGAGTGAACCAATCCCCAAAAAGTAAGATTTTTTGGAACAAATAAAATCAAAAGTATAGAATGAAACTATGTCAATCCCAAGAACTAGAGATTTAAAATTATCAGATATGTCACTATTAGTCCTTGTGTTATTATTTTAAGTAAGAGCGACCGTCATAAGTAATCAATCAATCACTTGTCTTTTTTTTTAAATTTACAACATTAAAGTGAAATAAAATGCAGTAGAACTGATTGACATTTTCTTAACGTCCACTTAGAAGCAGCACAAGGACCATAAGCGATGGTTTATTGATTGATTTTTTGTTTAAATCGCCCTTAGAACCAAATTGGGTGCTATAATTGGCGACGGAGAAGGGCGATACATGAACTGATATCCCACTTTACAAACTTCAATAGAAAGCGATAAACTGAGAAGAGAAGAGTAAAAAACTAGCTTTTTGAATATGGGTTTTCTTTCAAACTTCACACTTTGCGTAACATAATTTTTTATACTTTAAATTTTAAAAGAAAAAGGGAACGTTGAGTCAAATTAAATATATTCAGTAATAGTTCACAAAAAAAAGTTAAGCAATGACCCCTATACCTTGGTGATGGATTTGGCGATCATTTGGAGACTTGGCGAGAAACTCAGAGTAAAATTTAGTTTTTAAATAATTACTTTCAGTCAATTAATTTTTATTAATTGCAATTAAATTATCATATTGTCATCCAAAACAATCCTGTATTGAATATTTCAGCTCAAATGAGCGCTTTAAAATGTGAGAAGAAAGCTTTTAAGATTTTGACCCAGACATGCGATGTGAGTGGAAGAAAATTCATTAAAAATTACCCTGAGTGGCTTGTCTTCATTAGTTAATTACGGATATCATGACCCCGAGAAAATCTATTTTTCATTTCTGATACTCTAGCGATCCTTACGTGTTTTAGTTTATTCTTCTTGTCAAACATTTTTTAAATATTTTTTCTATTTTTTCAAACGTCTTGACCTTGTTTGGGGCAACATAACCACATTTAGCTGTTGCTCCATTAATCTCTACCGTCACTCTCTCTGTCATAGGTTCAACAATAGAGAAAGATTACTAGATCATCAAAGGGAGTATCATACATGTTTTTTAAAGACAACAAACCTCATGGGAAATAGGAAATTAATTGATTTCAGGGTCAGATGTAAATTGAACTTCCATCTGAGCAGCGACAAATTCAATGTATATCGTTCCTGCTACACCTCGTTCTGAGGTAGAATTAGAACCGAAGATAAAACGGAAACAATTCCGGTCATGAGTTTAGAACCATGAGCACTAAGCTACCGCGGAAGCTTAAATAACTGGTGTAAGAAATATTATTGCACTTTCAACTGCAAAAAATAATCGTATATTCATTGTGAAACTATTATTTCGTATCCTGTCAAGAACTTTACATAATCAGTAGTACGTATTATGTGGAAATAACGTCTCATAAGAAGTATGAAAACCTGTGAAGTAGAAACTTTTTGAAGCAAATCAAGTAAGCGAAAAAGAATGTGAAAAATAATACAATTGAAAATTCTTTTAAATTCTTAGAATATAAAGGGCTTATAAGCGAGTATATTCCACAACGGTATTTGAAGATTATACGGCTATTTG
The DNA here is from genome assembly GCA_019974015.1 of Nephila pilipes. Lineage (NCBI taxonomy): Eukaryota > Metazoa > Arthropoda > Arachnida > Araneae > Nephilidae > Nephila > Nephila pilipes. The sequence continues at coordinate 280,852 of BMAW01103144.1, forward strand.
ACAAAAAGCTAGAAATAAAATACATAGAAAATCGATTTCTCATAATATCTATTGGATTTAACTGTTAAATAATCGGTTTATATGCATTTCTTTTAGTTTCAAGTACTCTTAAATATTTGATGATCAAAAGGTAATTTATGAATAAAATAGTGAAAATTCATGCAAAATAATATTTACTCAAGTATAACAAATTTCACCAATAAAGAAATACAAAGTAGAATTAGAAAATTCCAACATTTGTTTAAAATGATGTATGAATTCCAAATAAAAGTACAAGGCTTAAATTACATTTAATCAATGTAACATTATTAGTGGTATTTCTATACGGAAGTGAGGCTTGGAATATTTCTAAATCACAAAAACAGAAATTAAACGCCTTTTAAACTACATGTATCACAAAGACTAATAATGTGCTGGTCAAATAAAATTTCACTTTTTGAAATATATAACAAATCATCAATCAAAACTATTTTCACCCAAATTAAAAAATGACTTTGACATAAATTAACCATGTACTCGAACGCCATCAAATGACAAGACTAGAATTGCGCTGACATGGGCACCAGATGGAAAGAGAAACAGAGGCTGATCAAGAACCGTATGGTATCATATGACATAGAAGAGGGAAATTCATTTGAATGGCCGAGTTGGGGAAGTACCTGAGAGAGGCAGCGTTAGACTGGATTCAATGACATGCAGCAGATGTGGCTCAATGTACCAGTTTGGTGTGGCAAGGATTCTTGATAAAAAACAAAATTCTTTCAATGAAAAGGGGTTGAATCTATTTATTCCTATTATCGTTACGAATAACAATTATTCTCAAAAAGATAAAGTCGTGGAATTTTAATTACCGTATTTATAGATTCATGATCAATTATAATTTAAAAGAATGTATCTTAAATTTCTGATCCGTAACATAATTTTTATACTGACTTTTATAATCAAGAAATATAACTGTATATATTTAGGAAAAAAATATTTGCCCAAATGGAGAATTAATTTTTTTTTAAATTTATTTTATGTAATTAATTAAATATTTGAAATATATTCAATTTTCTGGGAAGAGTAACAACATTTCTCTTAAGATATATTTTGTTTGTTTATCTACGCTTTTTTTAACTCAAAAAATACTATCAATAAATCAAATAATTTATTGTGTCTACTTTAATATTTTATTGTTTATTAGCCACCCAAGGAGCTAAATTTTTAGTTGGATCACTTTTCAATTTTTTTTATCTTTTGCTTAAATTTTAATTACATTTAGCTTAAATATATTCAGTGTAATAATTTACCGTTTGCTTTAATATTAACTGCATTTAGCTTAAATATATTCAATTTAATAATTTATCGTTTCATTTAATTTTAATATCGGAAAATTTTACTTTTGACCATTTCTCGACATTTCATCGATTACTTTAATTTATATATTAAATCGAGTAATTTAAGAATAATTAAAAAAAAAAAACTCACCTTAGGTGACTAAATTAGGCCTTTGCAAAACTTAGCATATAACGTTTTTAAAAACTATTTCATTTTTGTTTTGGAATATTAATTCAGTTTTTATTGCGTAATCTCTTTTCATCCGCTAAAGTATCTATAATTTTAGTTAATAATAAAATATCGTAGCTGATCTTTTTTCAAAGTTTTATCATAAAATTATTTATATTTTTTGATGCATTCTTCAACAGAAATGGACTTAATTTAAAAAAAAATCACAATAAATTTCTTCATTGTTGAAATAAAACATATATATGCTTGATACCTACTTTCAACAGTAACGAACTTAATTTTCTATTGGATTAAAATGAAGCATATATAAAATTTTATTTTCGTTTTTCATAATGGGAGCAAATTATTATAAAAAGAAAGAAAGAAATTATACAAAGCAATTATTTTTATTTTCATTACTTTTGTTAAAGATTAATATCTATTTTGTACTTCAGATACTTGTAAGCTTAGAGTATTACAACAAAATGGCGATAAACCAATTGCGATTTGTGTTAAAGGTTAATTTATGTTGGAAATTTTTAACCATTCATGATAGTGTTATTTTTCTGGTAATAATGTAGTATTATGTACTAGATTAATAAAATTAATATACAGGCTTTTAGAACTTAACTATAAACAGCAGTAAAAATAGTTTTAAACTTCTTTATGAAAGTAATAAATGACACAGATGCACACGAAATTGCTTCTTACAAAAGTATTAAAAAAGATCTATTCTAAAAAATGTATTTGGAGGGTAATTAGTGAGGGTGTTTGTAATTAGAGCATTAGTATTTCATGTATAAATTTTACAAATATAATATAAGTATAAAAATAATATATTAATAAATACAGAGAGAATAAATTTAAAAATATTGTAAGTAAGATTTAAGACATTATAAATTATCATTAGTTAGCTTTATTGAATAATTTTTTTTCAAATGTTGTGAAAGAAATGTGATAGTGTTTTTATCTACAGTAAAATATTTCTTTCTCGGTTTATAATTCATAAATTAAATAGTTGAAAATGTTATTTGAACAAGAAATGTAATTTTCAATTTAAATTATTCCAATGTAAATAAAAAAATATTACAACTGAATGGAAAATATAACAATCGTGAATTCTAAGACACTCGCGAAATTACTAGAACTCAAATTAAAGAATTTCCAAAAATTTAGATTGAAAATCTAATTTAAAAAAAAAAAGAGAGGGAATTAATTTCATTTTGAAAGTCGCTAATGTGATGGAACTTTATTCAAAGGACTTAAAGAAGAAAATAGGAAGAAATCTAATTATATATTTCGGAAAATTAGCTTTATTTCAATGCTAATATTGATAATTGGAAAGATCATGCATTAAAATGTGTATGCGGGTAAAACTTAAGCAACTTCAAATAAATTTATATTTTTGAAAAATACGGTTATGAAATTTTGTAATTTAATAGAAGTGATGGATTTTTTACATTCATTTTATATCCTATATTATGGTATCTTACATATTTCGGAAAAATTTTAAGTAATTAATTTTTTAAATTTAACGAAGTACATTTCTTTTGTTTGTTATTGCATGGTCGTAGACTCGCGGCCGGCTGTTTTCGTCGAGTCGTGGGTTTGAGATTTGAGGGCATTAAAGAACCGTCATGTAGCCGGGGATGATGTACGCTAAATCTGTTAGACCTTGACCAAGGTTCAGAATTACAAGGTCCGTCGCCAATAGCCCTCGTATTGCTTCTAGTGCGACGTGAATAAAAACCAAAGTCAATTTGTTTGTTATTGCTGTACAAAAGCTTTCGACTGTTAGTTCGACGAATCTTTTGTAACATATCATGCATATATTTACGCGGTTGAATTTCGTTCAATTACATTAAGAGGTCCATTTACACGCCGCCGTTGCATCTCAGAATATCATCGTCATAACATTCCGCCTTATGGAACCAAATTCGCGGTCTTTGGAGCAGATTCACTAGAAGCAAACCATTGTTTTGATTGTTGCTTGGTTTCCGTTTTATAATGATGATTCCCTGCTTTTCAGACTGTGACAACTAAACGCAAAATGATGAGGACAATTGGATGAGGCAGAAACTAAATTTTGATTTGGCTGCTATTGGCTGTAAATCAAAAGTAACAAAGGAATGAATGTCAAAAGAGTTAGGCACCAATTCACAGGTGGCAGCACATAACTCGCCTTAGTAATGTCATCTGTTTTCGAGCACAGGTACTCTTTTGAATCAGCATCGTATGTTCCATTTGAAAATTCTAAATAAACGATTACGTGAAGTAATTTAAATAACATAGCAGGTTTTAATATTATAATGTTTTAGAGTATTCAAGTTTTCCTATTTCAAGCTAGAACCAGGAAAGTTTCCTTTTGTGAAAAGTATTCCTTTAATCTTGATGCTTGTATTCTAGACTGAGTTTTAAATGTATTAAAAAGACAAAAAAATTGTCCATTCTTTACATGATTATTAAATTATTAATACAGTCTTTTTTAATTTACATATAAAGAGAAATTTTGAACAATGTTCCAAATATCAGAATGTTGAATGTTTTCAGGAATTTTTCTTATTATTTCATGAATGGAGAATTCATCAAAATCTATTTCGTTGAAAGACATGCAAAAAGGTTATACGTGAATTCTATATCATGCAAATGAGATTAAGAAATTTTTAAAGACCGAGCTAGCCTAGTGGATTGTATGGGTCAATAATAGACCTAATTATAATATGATCCAATTCAGAAGATAATGCATTTTTTTACATTTTCTTGTCATTACACCTTCAAATTTTAATTTTTAATGGGTTCTCTTCTACTAACATTTTAGCTTTGCATCAAAACTTTAAAAGCTTTTTCTCGCATTTTAAAGAGCTCAGTTGATCTGAAATTTTCTATACACGATTGTTTTTGAAGGCAATACGATAATTTAACTATAATTAATAAATTTTAATTCATTAAATCCAATTATTTAGAGAATTAAATTTTATGCGAGGTGTTTCGCCAAGTCACTAAATGGCTGCCAAGTTCGTCGCCAAGGTGAAGAGGCTATTGCTTAAACTTTTGTTAATTATTATAAAATGTTACTAACAGGCGAATGTTTCTTAAAATTTAAGGTGTAAAATATTATGTTATGCAAAGTATGAAGTTTAAAAGAAAATCCATGTTAAAAAACTCGTTTTTTGCCTGTGCTGTTACCATTAAGAAACTCTTCTAAATTGATTTTATTAACAAGGGAAAATCATTGATACATTCATTAATAAAGCATATGGGGCAATAAAGACCATTATCCCTAAGAATGCTATTCAAACTTTAGAATTACATTATTCATAATACAAGTACCACTTTATAACACTGTAGTTATGTTTCTGAAAATGTCATTTAAAGCGGAATCATGTTATATGAAATATAAAATTGGTGAAAAAAGGGTGATTGAGTAAAGGTAAAACAGACACATTTGACGCAAGAGCCAAATATGGCTATTCTGCACCTTGCAATATGTATCTGTGATCTAGACGCTTTAAAAAATTGAAACGAAAAAAAAAAAATACATTTGTTGTCAAGAAAAACGGTTGAAAATAGAGAAACCTGTGTTTACCAAACACAGTGAATCCAATGGGAAAGAAAGTTTCTCAAGGTCATGATTCTCATACTTATCTGTAGCAGGCAAGCCCATAAGAAATACAAAAAAAAAAGAGAATCTGGCTGTAAAAATTAGAAAGACATACTATCAGTTTTTATAATTAGGAGATATTTATTTATTAAAACAATTTTATCAAACATATCGCAATGCATAGTATATGTTTTCTTTCTTAATTTTGTTTTAGCGAGATGAAATGTCGTTTAAGAGGGATTTTTCTCCGTTAAGACGTAATATTTAGGGCTGTAAATTAAATTACTAATAGGAGAAAATTATCCCTTCTAAAAAGTTTGAACAAAAAACTCTCGCGAAAACACAAATTTCAAAAAAAAATTATGCACAATTGATACTTAAAAGGAATGCTCAATTTTAACAGATTTCAGATTTCTGCAGGCAAATTTGATTCGACGTCTATGCTAAAATAAAACATTTCCTAAAAGATATCTCGTGTCCTTAGTTGCATTTATTTCATTCCGTGTTTTATGGGTGTTTCCCAAATTTTGAATTCTACTCTTAAAGACTACAAGATTTATATACTACTGTACAGTTTTTCAAACCATGTTCTGGGATACCATGTTTGTTGATGGCTTTCTACAATTTTTGAGCTATGTTAGAGAAATACCGAGTCATACTATGAGCTTTCTGGGCAATCGAATAACACTTAAAGCACAATTTTTCCTAACTCTAATATGTTCGAAAATGGCTGAGTATTTCTCTTTTTAACCACTAATTTGTTTTTTTTACTTTTCAATAATATAATGCAGCAAATACATAATTCTTTTTCTCTGGAACACCTACTTCTAGACGTATACCTATTTTTATGAAATTTCTTCAATTTGATGGGTTAATTTATGTTGATCAATTATTTGGAAATGATAAAATGGAAAGAGAAACAAATAAAAACAGCAAGCAAAGGATAGCTGTTTAACAATACAACACATGAGCAAACAAGTTTGAAGTATTTGTTTACAATTAGAGCAAACGTCATTGTATATCACAAATAATCACTTCTACGATGAACGTTGCAGAGAAGTGATTTTTAGACGTGAAGCTGAAATCTAAATGGCTAAAACATATACTGCCAGGCAGAATCCCGTAGATGGACCCTTCACGTGTTTTATACATTTTCGGCTTAATAGCCATCAATGCCTGGATATTGTACAGAGACAAATGGAGTAAACACATCTCGGAAGAATTTTCTCTTTCAATTAGCTGAACAACTGAGCAGTGATCATCATGACAAACAGAATACTAGCTTTATTTTACCGTCTGTTGTGCGAAATATAAATGTGTGAAAATCTTAATACATTGAGTTATATTAGAAAAATAGGCTTCACTATAATTGCATTAAGTATAAGATATATGTATACTGAAAGTATGCATCTGAGATAGAATATACTTGTAAAAATGTATTCCAGACAAAAATAAATAAAAATCTATAGATTTTTAAATAAATAATTAACAGAAAAACTGCATTTTAATATAATCGCCAAAAAGACGGATTTCAATATAAATAGATACATTTTCAATCCTGTAATTCTAGTGTTAATGTTCGATTGTGTCATACATTATTGTGAGAAGATTCTTTACACTATGACGTCATAAAATTATAAAAACCTTTTTTTACCTGTCTCCCTCGTTATAATTATGTAATTAAAGAACAACTGAGAATTAATAATTCATGATTCCTTCTATATATGTAAGTGAGTCGTAACACAATTTTTTTTAAAAAAATAAATCTCTTCTAAGAATCATCTAACTTCTTTCTATTCTCTGCACGAAACAATTAAAATTAATTTAAATACATGAGTCCGATCCATTTGCACAACTTCGATCGTATTGGATTCCTTTTGCATCTTGTTTCATCTATACAGATCGCTATTAAATTAAGTCTCGCTTGTCCAACAAAATTCATTTCCCGAAAGAGGAACACCTTCACTCCCTTGAAGGCCACAACACTTCACTCCGATATGAATAAGGCCGTCTAACCCGGTGCAGAGTTTGCTTTTTACTTTATTAGATTTGGGCGGCTTCTCGATTTAATTACAAACTTGGAGAGAAAGGCAACTTAATTATGGTGTTCCGGGAGTGCCATGGAGTTGTCAGGTGAACTGCGAATCTTCTTTGCTCCCCTTCGAAGGAATCTGATAGGATTTCATGTATTTATATATGATTCAGATTTGCCGGACTCTGGATTACATCCCTTCTGAAATAAATTCTATGAGTCGGTTGTCATTTAAGATCTATCACTGCGTGTTCTTAATTGGAGAAGACGCTTTTGTGAACATCGGTGATTATTCAACAATGCCTGTGGTGTGGTGAAGTGAAAGTATTTTTGTTTTAACAGGGGGAGATTACTTTCATTTTTTCAAAGGATGAGTTTTTTTAAGGAACTGGAGGACATGGAATTAAGAAAAAACTTCTGCCTTATAGAAAGATTACGAGTTTGATCTGATTACAAAGTGGAGTTTTATGGCGCAAGAGCCAAAGCAGGCTATGCTTGGATCTGATTATACAATAAATTCCTGAAATAAAAAAATTATGATTCAATACTATAGATTCCGATAAATATCATCCCCAAGGGCTAGACGCTTTTGAGTAAATACAGTTTTTACTCCTCTGAGGTACCCAAATAATACTTCCTTTTATCCACAGGATTAGTAGTCTTTGATAAATGCAGATGACATGCTCATGGGATGCCACAATGGCGTTTTCTTATCTTCGACCCTTACTCTTCACTTTTTCTATCTTTCATCTTACGTATCCTTCAGGAGCTTATCTTCTAAAGGTTTGGATAACCCCATGTATCTGATATTTTACTTTCTCATGGGGTTTTCTGTCTTTGGTAAGCACGGATGACGCACCTCCAAGATACCATAGCGATTCTTCTCCATTTTCGACTCTTTCAGTCATTCAATTTTTGTTTTTGTTCTGTTTTTCAAACGACTAGTTCACAGGTACCCATTGCTTGCCTCGGAGTATAATCAGATTTGGCTCTTGCGCCGTAAACCCTCAGTGTCAAGTATTCACCTTGAGTCTAGGTGATAGATTCGTTACTATTACTTACGTGACACACATGGTTTCTTTCAAATCAACGAGTTTTAAAAGATTTTGCCCTCATAAAATCAATAAACCTTCCAACTAAGTCCATAATATTGATATTGTAGTGTTTTTAAGACTTCAAAAGCTTATCACTTTAAGTATTACTGAGCCTTAGTCATTCGAGTGAAATTTCTTTTTCCCATGGAGTTTTCTATACCTGGCAAACACGGAAAACGTTATAAACTATTAATTCAACCCTCTTTTTTAACTTTACTGGGGATTCTCGTTCCCTCTCCTTCCCTTTTTTGAATTTGCAGATACTTTCGTGCATCTCAAATGTAGTTTATATGTATATATATATATATATATATATATATCTAGTCCACCACTTAATCTGGTATATTTAATCTTTTGCCTCCAGCTTAGTAATTTTAATAGTACAACAACAAATCCACATAACTAAGTTAGTTATAAGTGTTCGTATATACTCTATAAAAAAGATTGCTACAATAAAAATGTTAATCCTTAGCTAAATTACATAAAACTATTTTAAAATTTAACAAATCATCAACAAAATGAAATTTTATGCTTTGTAATTTGTTATAGTGTGATATTTGATAGAAGAAATCACAAATTGCATGTGTGGTTTCCCGGGGTAATTACTTGAAAATTCATGAGTTTCACGTCTTTTTTCTGTTTGTTGGAAATTGCAGCGATAAACACATCCGATTTACGCAAAAGTGTTCTAGTAAGCAAAACAAACATGTAAGTATGTATTTAACGACAGTGTATTTAACGTTCATATTTTAAATTTCGCTTTATTGGCGACAATGGAGTGAAAAGGGTTGATATGTATTGTTATTTATTTAGATTGGTTGACAAACATGTCATTGTTAATATTAACAACAATAATTACAGAGATAATAATTAATTAAATCAATTAACAATACTAACAGTAGATCCTAATCTGGTATTATTTTATATTAATATTTATAACATTCCTTTGCTCATTTATAACACTACTGAATATATTTAGTAAATTATCAAATTATTTTTAATTATAAAAACAAATGACTATTTACAATTCATATGCTAATGAGAAAAAATATTCATTTCTGAAATCCATATGACAATTTTTAACATAAAAATACTATTCCAAAAATTACAATACCATTTTAACTAAAGAATAATTTTATAGGAAACTTTTTTTTTGCAATGCAGTAGTTGAAATTCTTGTCATATGTCGTTCTTTCATAACTTTCTCTTGTATAAGTTCTTGCGAACAAAATTTCTGAATTGCTTTTTCGCCCGTTTTCAATACACCCAATAAATAAAAGCAGAATTTCTTTTTTTCATATCCTTGCATTTTGTAAATTTCAAAAGAATTTCAGACAGAAAATTTTCTTGTCATTTCTTTTCTGTCTGGAATCGGATGTCTGCTAAATTTCAAATCGGTAGATTTCTTTGACTTCCCAAAATATTTTTGAAGAGACAGAAATTACTTATTATGCATAGATAAGAAGAAAAAGGACGTAATTACTTTTCTATTAATTTTCGCCCATTTTTTCCAATTTCCTTAAGTGATTTTCATTTTTAATGTTGCAATCGTTCTGATTCATAAAACAGATAAAACTTTTTTTTTTTTTTTTTTTTTGCATTTTTATATTACGTGCTGCTTGTTTTTCTTTTAACAAAATAAACATATTAAACTATAATTCATTTGCAGGCATATATTTTATTTATTTGTTTTATTGCTTGATGCGTCTTAATATACAACTTATATACATTTTATATACAACTTATATTAGAGTAAACAAACAGTTTAAATTAATTAATAAAAAATAATTGAACACGTTTCCAGAAACTTTGTATTCGTTTGCAGATTATATAAAATGCATCTTGCGATAGCGGTGATATCAATGTACTTTACCATCCGTTAAGTTGAGCCAAAACAAATTTGACATTGATTCATAGATTAGCTAAAATCGCCATCTTTTTGCGTTACATTTTCGCCGTTGATGGTACCTGGAGTTCATTACACCGGGTAAACCAAGAAAAGATTAAAATAGTGTATTGCTTTAATTCAAACTTATAATAACTCTGGATTAAAAAGGAATAGAATTGATTATTCATACTCTGATTCTCAGACCAATTCCAAAAATTATATTATTCCTGTATAATCTGTGTCTTGCAGTGAAAACTTGCATCAACATATTAGGAAAACTTAAATCATAGTTTGAGTCAAAATTTTAAATGCTTGATGGATTATGTGTTTTGAAAACCTGTGTAACACAATTAAATTTCCAACAATAAAAAATATATAAAAAAATAACCATTAAATTCATCAAAGTTCTTGAAACTTCTGAATATAGATTCCTCTAAGAAATAGAACCCCCTTCCCCCATCCAAATCCCTGCGTTAAAAAACCAAGAGAGATATACTTTTAAATTTTTAATTCCTTCCGTGAAATCACAATTTCTATTAAATACATCTGATAGTATTAGAATTCAGAAATCTCATCCAATAGTAGGAGGTTTGCTAAAAAATCAAAATACATAAGTTTTCATGGTCGCTCGCCAAGCAGACATTTCATCTTACGAAGCATCTTTTTTAGTTAATTTTTTTACTGCTCCGATACGATGTGCTCTGATTGGCTGGCAGCTTAAACTTGCTGATTCTTCCACTCATTCCCGATTTCAATCATAGTACCCCCCCCCATTCGGAAGGTAAATTAAGAAACTCAGTGATAGATAGCCTGATGTTTGCTGAAAGAAATGTTTCATTAATATTTTTTTAAATTGCTTTTTATATAGCTATGATTTTTCAAAAGTAAAAAAAAAAAAAAAAAAAAAAACAATTTTCTTTTCAGTTCAGTAAAGTAATTTTGGGCAAAGTAAAGACCAAATTCATGCTTCATAGTTGTTATGAAACGTATATTAAAAGCTAGAAGGTGTAAGTGCTCTTGTAAATCCGTCACCTGTGTCTGCTACAATGAGGGCGAAAACTACCGAAAAAGTTACAATAACGATTTTTTGAGAGGCGAAAGGCATCATACTCATGAACTGGATTAAAGAGGGAAAAGATTATTAGACAATGCTGCAGTGAGTTATACCCTTCTCATTTCCTGTTTATAACTTGGAGACTTTTTAAAAACAGCCGTCGTAAAATAATAATTATTTTACTTATCATAAAATATAAAATTTGTTTTTTAATCCACTTATCATCTTAAGCTATCAAACCTTAAAATGGTAGTTATTTAACTTCACAGACTTCCTTCCGACAGTCTCCATTGTTCTTTGCATCGAGACGTGGGCTCGAGCCCTAATTTCACTGAATACTTACCATGTAGTGGGGGTGACCTAAGGTAGATTCGTCGAAGTCATAACTCCTCTAATTGGCGTTGTGTAGACTTTTTTTCGGGGAGGAGTTGTTCTCTTATATGCCGTCCTCAGCATTCGAATGGATTTCAAAATTACACGTAAGCACACGTAATGGGCGCCACGATCCCATGTGTCCGTCAGCTAGGTGCCTTTGTATGGTTCGAGGGGCCCCTAGTGAAGGTGCTACCTGTGCCTGGATGGTGGCCGATGAAGTAGTTGGGTGTACGCGTGCATTTCTTACGATGTGGTGGTCTTCTCGACGACTGGTCTGTCGAGGGCGTCCTGAGCTTGGTCTTCGTGTAAATGACATCTCTCGGATCCACTGGTCCCAATACCTCTTCACAACACAATCAGAGCGGCCTAATTGACGAGCTACTCGCCTAGCTGCCCATCCAGCTTCCATCATCCCGATGATTCTCCCCCTCTCAAACTGCGACAGCTACTCATATTGTCTTCGAAAACGGCGTAATGGCATGTCTACCTCAGCTTTTCCTTAGTAAACCATTCAGCACACTCAAACAAGCTTTGGTAACCTGGCTTATACTCCACGGAGAACGATGTTAAACGCCCTCTACCAGCTATACGTAATGCGTAATCACGCTGCATTTCTAGTCACTTGCATATTTCCCCGACATGTACTTTCATGCCAAGTTTCGTTACGATCCCGCAATTATTTCTTGGTGCGCTAATTTTTTTTGTCCATGAGTGTATAATCTAACTCGCAAAATGTCATAAAAATATTGTGGCAATGAATATAACTGTACACTATTTTTTCTCTCTCTTTATAGTTATTATATACTGATATATAATTATTACTTATACCATTTGCGTATAATTTGGTATAATATTTATAATTACTCCTAATTAAATATGATTCAAAGAAAAAGAAACTAAAGATGAAAATAACTTCTAACTGTAATACAGAAATATAAAATTTATCTCTCGTTTGGTTTGTTAATGTATCTATAGATAAACAAAAATAACAATAAAGAGAATTACCATTTTTATTTAAGTACCCTATTTCTTTAAATAATATAACAAAAAAAACTTTTTTTAAGTTTTAAAAAATTAAACATTTCGTTTTTAGTGCAAGTATTTGCAAGCGTAGTATCTTATGACTTAGTAAGTATAAAATTTTTACTAAGCAAATCATAAAAATCATATGCATTCCATTTAATTTAAATCATATGCATTCCATTTAATTTAAATCATATGCATTCCATTTAATTTGTTCAAAAAAAATGTTTATCTTTAATAGCTCGGTCCCTACTAACGGTTTGATAATTAAAAGGAGAATAATTATGTTTTACTTACACATAGAGTTTTGTTTGGAAGAATATATAATGATAATATGAATACATTAACGTAGAAATAGTAATTGAGTAAGATAGAATGAAACTATGTAGATGGCAGCACAATACTACCGATGGCGTTAAGGAAAACTGAAGTGATGATTGAGTTGTAGGATAGCAGAGAGAGTGGATGTAGGAAAAGGCGATAGGTGTGGTATGTGATCAGGTAAGTAAATGGTGTAAGATATTTGTATTTTCCTAGATTATGTGTATCCTCGTAATAAAATGAGTGTGTCAGTCGTCTCCTGAACTGAACTAGGTCAATTATCCTCAAACAAATGCTAGACATCAGATTTGTAATTTATATATCAAATTAATTATTCAAAATTAGAAAGAGAAGATCAGATTTCTCGATATAAAGCAGCGGTTCCCAACGGAGTCTGTACCGCCATGCGTGAGAGTTAAACATATCTAAGTGGAGCAAACGCTTACGGTCAAAGACAAATTTAGAAAACTTGAGGAACAACTGTACCCCCTGCCATATACTCGCAAGAAACGCGCTGAAAAGTGGACATATATTAAAATAATCGATTGTGATTGGTTATTAACGAGCTTCTATAAATCAAGATGAAAGCTATTGGTGACGGATCTCGTAATTTTGAGTCTCGGTCAAGTGACGAGGACGACATCTAAGCTTGCACTTCCATCTCCAAATGCCCAGACCACACCTGCGAAGACTTGTGACCTCTATTTTAATAAATTTAATGCGATTCTATTTCCATGACCACTAGGCTACAGTGACCACATAAGATAATTAAATATATGTTACATTAAACAGTTTATAATGTCTTTTAAGCAAAATCAGTCCAAATTAAAAGTAAATATTGGTAAAGAACAGCTCTGTTCTCAATACCTTTGTGACTAGTACACGAACGATTTGTCACCCTTGCACTTTGCACTACTTTCACCCTTCTTCAGAACACATGGGATTCTATAACACACGAGATAATAAGAAAACCACATTTTCCTGATCTCAACATAGCAATACATTTCTATAACTAATTGTATGCAGATATAAATTAAATAAGGAAATCGTTTGATATTTTATAATTGTTTTCGTGTCTGTGTAATGTGTAAGAAACGGTTAAAAATTGTAATTCGATAGTTTGAATTCTGGCCTCTTGATGAAATATTTTTTCAGATTCAGCCTCTTATAGTAGTCAAGTCTAGTTGTAGTTGTCATATTGCTTTAGTTATTTCTTTAAATTATTAGTCACAAAGTTCTTGGAATAGTATTCATCTAGTGCCATTCCTGTTATACCTGGACATATCTTATGTATGGCTCATAACAACTGGCACGATTTAGTACATGAAACAATATTTTATAATACTTGTAATAACCTACCCAGATAAACTGAAATTCAATAAACTTTGCTTAAGTCTTAGTCCTTAAAAGATATTTAAAAATCACATTAACGGTATCATGGGTGTAATTTCTCACCTCAGTAAATGAATTTTATTTCACAAATTTAATAAAGATGTGTAAATCAGATTAAATGTATTATAAGAATTACATATTTCATGAAAACTGTTAAATTTGTTTTTTTAATGTTGTTACAAATAATATTTCGGATAATAGACATTTATTTATAATTTAAAATCTCAGCCCTTTTTTTCCATGTCATTATCCATTAGGTCTACATAAACATTCTCCGCATCATTGTATTCTTCAATTCTCATCGCTTATATTATCTTCATAGTCGCTAAACTCATTAGTTTCTAGCATAATATTTTACATTTTACCTTTTTTGGGGAACACCATATCATAAAATTATCGTTACGGCAATAAAATAAATAAAAGAAAATGAATAAAAACACTTTTAAAAATAATTATTTCCTTACCTCTCAATAATTATCTTTCTAGAAACAAAACCATTTACCTACGGTATTTAACAGCAAATTAAATCTTCACGAAGTGATTTAAAAAAAAAATACACGTACAGTATCGTTATTGAAATATCACACCAGAGATAATCTTTCTGTGTTGTGCAGCAACAAATTATGAAACAAAAATGAATTTCTTATATGTTATCCCTGCTGACGTTTTAAATAATTACAAAAAAAAAAAATTAGTGTTACCAGTAATTAAGTGTACCAGGATTGTTAATAATTCATACGAAAATAAATTTAACGGAGATGATTTTTCTCACCCACACGATACCTTTTAAATTAAAAACCATTTGAAACCTTACGCAACAAATGTAATAAACATTTAATTAAAGTATGAATTAAAATATTGCGAGACACACCTTCAAGGTGTTTTCAGAATTATCATTATCTGCACCACCTGATTTCCGTTATCTTAATGTGCCTTTTTATTGGCAGAAACATTTTGTGTTGACGCAAGCACACAAATGTTATTAGTGGAATAAGCAGTTCCAAAGAAAATCAAGTGTCAAAACTCTGTCATGCCTAATTGATTTCGACATGTTGACAGAGTTAAGGAATAGTCGCGTACAGATGCTTATACTACTTAATTTTATTTTCTTAAAGTCGTCCAAGATTCATCTTTTCGGAGTTATTCGTAGGTACATATTTTCTTAAGCATATGGTTTTGAATAAATTAAAAGTCATGCTTATGATGAACCCAAGTTAGGTTTTAAAACAATAAGGGAACCAAAAACACAAACTACGAAATATATAAAAAAAAATACTATAAGCATTTATTCAACATTATAAAAAATATTAAAACAGAACTTATTCTTTGGCATACAGAGGGGTTTTTTTTTGTCTTTAGTGGCTTAATATTTTTCATTGGTGACTTAATACTTCAATTTGTTTGCATTTATCCTTCTCATATTGTCTTAGTGAGATTCCTAAAACTAAAACTGGTAGAGAAAATTTTAAAAATATTTATAAAAATTTAAAATGTAATTAAATAACAAAAATTGCAATATTAAACAAGACTTTTGTAGACATATAATCTTCAGAGGTTTACCTTCTTTAGGTACGTATGAGAATCATGATCTCATGGTATTTTAGTGATCTTTTTCTTTCCCATAGGGCTTACCATGTTTGGTAAACACTGGTTACGCGCCCCGAGATACCCTAGGTCTCTGTAACAGATTTACAAAATAAGAATAAAAATATTTTCTCGCTTGATCACGTGAAGTTGACTACAAAGAAAAATTATTGTGGATACAGAAACGGGAGAACAAAATATTTTTTTAAATGTTATTTATTTATTTTTTTGCATTTTGAAAATAACCAGCAATAATTATTTTTATGAAGATAAATAATTAAGTAATACATCCATGTCCATAACCTTTTTGTATGCTGCCTGACTTTTGCTGTTCTTGTCGTACCTGAAAGCTAATACATATATCCTCTATGTAATGTAGTATTAGCTTTTGGACATAGTCCGCATCTTTTTTCACATACTTTCAACAACGTTTGGTAAATCCGGCAAACTCATCGGGGAATTCCTGAGGCTGCGGTTGACACAGACGCTTAGCTCTTCATCAGAACAAACATTATGTCCTTTAAGATATCATTTAATATTTGCTAAGAGCCGAAAATCACAAATTGCACCGACACCTCGCTACTTCAACCTCATCTTTATGTGGGTCTCCCCCCCTTTAGAAGCTTATATTCTTTAGGTAAGGCCTTGCATCCTGAAACCAAGGTACCATAGTGATCTTTTTCTTTCCCATAGTTTATATTGTTTTTGTGAAATACGAGCGATGGTTCTCAAGAACTTACCCTCTATAGGCAGATACGATTATCAGGACCCCGAGGCACCGTAGAATTATCTCTCTTCTTCCTATAGGATTCACCGTCTTTGATAAAAACGGGAGGCGCGCTCAGGGATACCCTTGAAATTCCTTCCTATTTCCAATTCTCCGTCTTATCACCTACTTATTCCCTTTTTTACATTTTTTTTCAAATGTCTACGTCATAGTTACACCGTGTTTGGCTAAGTATATCCATATCTGACTTTTGCGAAATTAAACTCACACCATCATCAAACGTGAGTCTTTTCTTGTCTTACAATTTTTATATTTCCCCTTTTTATTTCTAACGTCTAGATCCTAGATATACATTGTTTGGCGCAACATAGCCAGATTTGGCTCGTTCGTCTTAAACTTCAACTTTTATTCACGCACTCAGTATAGGTCCGTTATCTTCTTTTGTTCTCAACACACCAGTGACACTAAGGAACAAACGAAACAGATGCATTTCTCAGAAAATACATGCAGTTTTCATGTACAATAAGAGTTGTGCAATTTGTGTAGAAAAAAAGTGAGAGCCTGAAGATATTACTTTTCAGTCACTCAATCACGTCTTGTATCATTATAATTACTGTTCTCACATTCAGAAAAGGAGCTCAGAATGTCTTTTACTCAGTTACCAGGATAAATATTTGCTTTCATAAGCAACTTGAGGAATAAATTAGCTGAGTAAAATTAGATAAAATCATTTGATCGTGAATGTTTCGCCATGCCAATAGGCGTGGTATGGAACCTTGGAGAAGATGGTGGCAAATGAAGCGTCATCATCGTCATTTGACCAAGAAGTACGAGACTCGTCGTCGTTAGCTCTCGTATTTCTTCATGCAATGTTAATAAACAATCAAAAAATTAATTCGATTTTTCATACATTATAGTTCAAAAAACATTATTTATCACCGTTTTTTAACTGGAAGGATCAAGACTCAAAATTATATAACTAGAATTACTAAGATTGTGTGATTAATCGAACATTTAATAACTTAGAAGTAACTCGAGGCCAATAGGCGATCATCTCGTAATTTTGAATGATATTCAAATGATGACGAGTGATTGAGTAAGTGAATGTAAGGGTTATTGTCTTAAGAGCCAGATGTGACTATTCTGAGACAAGCAAGATGTAACTGGGATCTAGACGTGAAACAAATGAAAAAAAAGACAAAATTTGGTTGACAAGAGGGAGGGTCGGAAATAGAGAAGAATCACCAGGGTATCCCAGGGGTACATCACCCGTCTTTTCAAAGACAGAACTCCATGGGAAAGGTAAAAGACCACTTGGGTGCATCGGGATCATGATGCCTGTTAATACCAAAACAATGACACGAACGAAGTCTGAGCTGGGCTTCTTATTCCAAATCTCCAGACCCCATATTTCATACTTCAATATCTCATTACTGTGAGGTGTTGAAGGAGGTCCACTTGGTGGATCCCACACATTTAATGTGCATCAACCCACTATAACATGGTTTTATTCATTGCTTATTAATGTCGCTCTTTAAGAGCGACATTAAGAGTGACATTAATAAACAATGAAATTATTGATAAGCTCATTAAGAGCGACATTAATAAGCAATGGATCAACACACAAGTGCAGCAACGCAAGTGCTATATGCGATGAACTTCATAATTTTGGACCTCTTTCAAGCAACGAAGACGACACCTAAGCTAGAAATCCCCACTCCACATTTCAACGTCACACCAATGGAAGGACTTTGTGCCTCGACAGGTTTAAAGTGCTAATTTAACTCTGAACGGTGGATCTTTGGCGAACTCGAACCCACGACATGGCAGAAACAATGCCGCCAGCGAGCTCACGACCACTCGTCTACCGCGGCCCCATGACACGATAGGGCTTTAATTGTATCAGGACTCAAACCCGCGATTCGACTAAAACATCGCAGGTCATAGAATGTAATGGTAAGATTGTGCTATAAATTAAGAAACATGAAATTAATCTACAGAATTTGATCGCTGCTATCTTAAAATTGGTTATAAATACTAACTACTATACTATATTGTTTATAAATATAACTACTTACGAATTTTATATATTTAAAATATTTATTATATTAACAATTTAATGTTAATAATCTGCAAGAACAATTATTTCAAATACGAAAGGTTTATTATAAACACTAATTCTCAATTTGCATTTGATTTGAGAAATTTTAACAATAGTAAACATGTCAAAAAAATAATAATTCGATGTAAAGTAACATACTAATACAATCTGAAATTATCAGTTATAATTATCTTAAATTATTTAAACTTAAATTCGTTCTTAGTTATCTAACAAACTGGTAATTTCTTCCTCTTTTAATGGGTGTGCTAAGTTATTTGAAATTAAAACTCTACTTCTTAAAGTTTGATATAATTAATATAACAAATTTATTTTAGGAAAAAAGGCATGTATATATACATACATGCATATAACATATATATATATATATATATATATATATATATATATATATATATATATATATATATATATATGTATGTATGCATCATTTTCATAGAGTTATATATTATTCTATTCCCATAAGTCGCATACAGTTTATAGATGATTAAATATTTGGTACTTGTTTGTTATAACGACGCCCGATGAAGAATCGCTACAAGCCTAAGAAATATCGCCAAGTAAGTTGTATCAAAACATAGCCTTCACAAGTCTGCGACGACTTGGCGTAATCGTATTTTGATGGGCGCCGTTATAACAGACGATTACCAAATATTTCTATTCCATAGTAATTAATTCAATTAAAATTTAATTCAAAAATGATCCAATTGCAATCCAATACGATGATATTAAAGCTAGATATTTTCAGGCAATTAGCGTTATTTAACATTGTGATATGCTTTAGAGAATATATAAATGTTTAGTTAAGTCCAATTTTCTGCTATGTTTATAATTGATGTAAATTTAAAGTGGTTAAATTAATTTGTGTGTTGTATAATAGATGTAACGTGAACATTTCATACGTTTCAAGGTCTCAAGGGGCAAGTGTACCATATCATTAATAAATTAAGAGAAACATGTGTAGTATAATCATTTGTGTATTGTGATTGTATTTAATTGTATTCGGACTAAAGGGTTTTACCAGAAGAATTATGTTACGCGAAACGGAGATAAAACTGAAATTATTTGTATGCAATGCAAAAGGACTGCATGTCAATAAATTTTTCAAAAAAAAAAAAAACCTTATTTAATAGTTAAATATTTTCACATGAATTTCAGCCTATTATTATTAATAATTATAACAATGTACACGGGAGACGGATAGAAATCACGACGACAGCTAAAGTGAAATATCGTGTGCCCCTTGGCGGCTATCGATTTTAGAATGCAATAACTTCATAACGTTTCAGGGTTTTTTTTAGGTGAATGTTAGTCAGTTTAGTGGATTTAGTGGTAAAATGAGTCAAATATAACTTCAGAATATCAATATTTTATTTTCAACACATTAACTAACTAAATTTTTATATTCTGTTTGCCAGAAAACATTTCACATTAGCTAAGAAATTAATTTCAAAACAAATCGTCTGCTGAAAGTTACTTTTTGGCAAATAAAATTATCTTGTAATTAAACTATTAATCAACACAAAATAATTACAAATGAGTAATAACTAATAATTATGTTCATTTTAATTATATTTTTAAATATGCAAAAATACTTTCCATTTTAAATAAAATCAGTTGCCAAGAAAAAGGGTATTATATATGTTTCTCTTCAACTCTAACACCTTTTCTTTCAGGAAACATCTATATAGATTTTGTGTTTCGATTGTTATTTATTAAAAAAGACAGACGATTGTTGAAAAACAATAAACGTTATTTTAAAGATACGTTACATCGTTCTTTTTGCTTGTTAAACGTTTCTTTACAAATATTTTATTGTTCGTCGAAATATATAAACGCCTTTCAGTTTTTTTATAATCGCTCTGTTAAGTATGTTCGAAAAGTTTGATTAAATTTTTTTTTATTTATGATTTGAAACTATAAGGTAAATTTTTTGTTTTATAATGGTGTATGGATAAGTATTTAATTTTTTAAAAAATATTGTTTGGGTTTCAAGAATCTTAAATGGTTTGCTATGAAAGAATGAATTTATTCTCTTTCGTAAGAGAGATTATAAAAAATGTTTGTCTTTGTTTTTGTATATATCTAATTGCATAACGTTTTATACGTCTTATAAATTATTTTTGTTTATATTTTTATTAGAAATTATGCTTATGCATTTTATTATTTATATTCTAATATATTTCTTAAAAATATAATGTACAATATTAATATATATATTATAATTATTTATACTGATATATAAATTAAGCTATAAACGAATTAAAATAATTGTGATGTGTTATAAGGATTTATAATTATATTCAACAGTTATAAATAATTAACATTATATAAATTGTAAATAATAAAAAATATTTATATGTACATTTATTTAAATATTATAACTATGTATAATTATATTTTTGCCACCAAAGGGTCCACTACCTTTGTCCATCACAATGTGTCATAACTGACCATTTTTCAAAATTGTATCAAAAATTTTTGCTTGCATTTTTGATGCCTGCTTTCTCCAGGAATGAACGTAATTTTCAAAAGCATGTGATAATAGATTTCTCCTGAACTTTTTTCATTAAAGTGAAATGAAACACATAAGAATTAAGCATTTTATTTACCTATGGATTGATGTATTACATTAAATCAAATGTAATTAGGAATCAAAAAATGGCTGAAAATGTATAAAATTATGAAGAGAGAGATAGAGAATTTTAAGATAGTTGTGAGAAAGCTATTTTTCCTCCTCAAGACTTTTCAACTACTTCTTTTCAATTTGGCTTCCTTCTTGGAATGTCTTGGGGTCAAATGACTTTAATTAGAATTTTCCATTATGAGCCAACAAAATGAACTTTTGTAACAGATCACGTAATATAATAAATTAAAACAAATTATCTAATGCGTTGTAAAGAAAAAGGATCCATTTGATGGCGAAATATGTTTTTCGCCACGCATCGCATAAAACAATTTTACAATTATTTATAATTATGTTTTATTGGTAATTATTTATAATTCTAAGTTTTTACAAAAGTATACATAATCATAATATATAATAACAAATTGTTATAATTAATTGTATTCATATGTTAGTACATATTGTAATTTGTTCCATAAAATTACTGCAATTTTAACTTTATCTTTTAATAATACTTACATAAGCCAATTACATCTCAGAAACTGTTTGGCTTTAGTTTACTGCGCATTTTGATATCATTATGACGTCATCTTAAGTGACACTTCTTTTGCGACTTATTTTATTACTCTCCAATTTTTCACCAAAATCGCCAATTGTGACTATGATTATTTAATAACGTCGCACTTAGAAACAAAACGAGGGCTAGAGGTAACGGCATCTCGTAATTTTGAGTCTCGTTCAAGTTAAGAGGATAACATCTATGCCCATTCCAAGCCTAAAAACCCATGACCAGAGAGAACTTGGGACTTCGACAGATTTAACGTGCTTCAATCACGCTTTACAGTGTCTTTAGTGGCGTCAGGACACGAACTCAAGACTCGACAAAACGAAGGGGGTTCTTTCTCAGCTATCATCCTCGTTACTTGACACAGTTTCAAAATTACGATGTTTGTTGCCAATAGATCTTGTGTTGTTTCTAGTTGTAATTACAATGAATAAATAATATCATTTTATAAGTAAGTTTAAAAAATCCTTATTTTTTTAAGTTAAAAGCAAATGAAGTCATTTTATTTTATATGTATATTTGTGCATCAGTTTTTAGAAAAAAATCTCATTTATATATATATATATATATATATATATATATATATATATATATATATATATATGAATTACTATGTGTAAGTAATTCATTATTAATAGTTATATTTGCATTTGTATAAGTTATGAAATTACCTTTAGGTACAATTTGAAAAAAAATCTATAACATTTAATACAACTTTGAAATTTTGCAATGTATATTTATAAAATTAACATTCTATGCATTGAACATAATTATAAACTCAAAAATTGTATTTAATAAAAAAAAAATTTAAATTTAAACTTTTATGATTCAAAAATGTATCAAATTTTTATAAAAGTACTGTCCAATATTTACAATTTTGAAGTGTTTATTACGAAAAAAATTGCGTTGATTTTAACCGTTCTAGCCTCATTTCATAATGTGTAAAATTATACCAATATAGATAAAATAGATTCTTTGGAAAGTGGATCAAAATCCTAAAAACACGCAATTTGAGAAACGCAAATTCATATATTTTTCACCAGGATGCTACAACATGCGTGCTCACAATTTTAAAATTTCATTGGCCTACGCTCTGTTTATCAAATTCTCCTAAATAATGCATCTACGAAATCAGTGAAGCGCCCCCTATATTTTAAGAGTAAAGTAGAAAAAATTCAAAATTTGAAGCATTTTTGCTTATCGGTAACTTTAAGTTTAGAGTCTTTATTCCCAGTCGATAAATATACCAAGTACATATTTTTTAACTCTCTCTTAGGGAGAACATAAACATAAATATTTAAACTTTATTCACGTAGTCGCATAGAATGGAGATATATATGGATATAAATAACTAAATATGCATTTACTAATCTATATTATTTCGTAAGATATGCTACAGTGGGTATATAAGATACAGAGTTATATTGGTAACTATGACAAATGTAAAATAAGATGCTTTTGACTTTTTTAAATTGATTTATGTTTGAACTTCTCCTTCCGAGCGCTTATAGTTTAGTTTTAGTTTTATTTGTATTGACGTCGCACTAAAGCAACATGAAGGCTATTGGCAACGGATCTCGTAATTTCGAATTTCGGTCAAGTGACGAGGACGACACCTGAGCTGGCATCCTCCTCTTCTAACTTTCACACTACACCAACTGGAGGACTTTTGGCTCCATCAGATTTAACGTGCATTAGCCCCGGCTACACAGAGGGTCTTTCGTGGCCAAGGATCGAATCCGCGACTGAACGCAAACCGTTCTGCGTGTTGATAACATTTTAACTTACAGTATATATTAATGAGAGTAATATTTGTACAAATATACTCTTTTGCCCATTAATTAAGCTGCGAATTGAATTCATGATATAATTTCGGCTTATATTACTATCCCTTGTTGTAGTTTATGTGCAAATGGCCGCGGTAGCTTAGTGGCAATGGTCACGAACTCGCGACTGGCATTGTTTTCGTCGAGATGTGTTCCAGCCCTGAAGCCATTTAAGACCCACCGTGTAATGGAGATGAAGCATGACAATTTTGTATGATAAATAGATTCCTCCTGTAGGCATTGAATGGTAGTATGGAGGGAGAAATACCAGCTCAGGTGTTGTCCTCGGATTCTAACTGAAGTTCAAAATAGTGAATATGTCCCCAAAGTCTTTGTGTTGCTTCTCAGTGTGAGATTAATAAACAATAAATCAAATACTTATTTGTTTGTATTTGGTCAAAATTGCACTAGAGTAACATATTTGAGCTTTTAAGATATAAATTTAAATTTCAAGCACATAACGGATGAAAAGGAATGTGTTTAAGTTGGTACATTTCTTTCCGTAATGCTCTATACTCTATGTCAATACAAGTGAAAGTAGGTGATTGAAGCCCGTATCTTAAAGCGCACGAGACAAATTTGTCTATGCTTCGACTAATATGTTCTTTAATGTTGATGTTGAAAACAAAAGATAAGAATAGGTTGAAGAGAAGAAGGATTGAAAAAAGAAAATAATTGTTAGGTTATTCTAGGGACTCGTCATCCATGTTTACCAAAGGCATTATACTCATAGAAAAGAAAACGATCAATTGAGTACATCAGGTTCATGATACCCGTACTTATGTATACAAGTAATATAAAAAAAAAAATTAAAGTCTATTCCTACTTAGGTCAACAAAGAAAAAATTTATTTTAGTTACTTTGTTATTAAATAATTACAATTAATATAAATATGTATATACATATGACAGAATCACAATATTAAGTGGAAAAAGAAATTTTTTTCCAGCTATTTACACGCTTCGTCACTGACAGTATTTATTCCTAAATTTATATATATCCCGCTAAATATCTTATAAAAGAGAAATTTCTTTTTCTCCCATATAAAAGTACAATTAATTATTTGAAAATCAAATAAACAAAATGTTATGCTCCGACGAGATTCGATCCGAAGGCATGAAGATTCTACGCCGACGCTCTACCAAATTTGCTATTGAGAGACAAATGACATAGTAGAAGTATTGCCTTGTTTCTTAATTCATGCGGTAAATTAAATGGTTGGAATGCAGTTTAGTCCAATCACCCTTGGTGACAGGAATTGTTTCGCAGTATTTTGCCAAATGTAGCTACCCTACCCCGCTTAGCGAACTTGAGCGTTGTAGTTAGATTGAACTGCATTTTCACCAATTAAATTTAATTAGTGAATTAATATTTGAAAAAAATTATATTAACATCAAGTGTCATCCACTACAAGTTTAAAAAAGTGTATTTGAACTTGAGTGGATGAATAAAAAGTATTTTATTAACGATTGCAAATTTGAATAAGATATACAAATATATTATGCTCCGACTTACGCTCCTGAATGATTACATCAAGTCAAATTTAAAATACAAATACTACGGTCGTTTTATATTGCAATCCTTAGTAGAATCGAGATCTGAAGCCAGTGTCTTCCAACTTCCCTTACAACTTCGCCATTATTAACTTACATTAAAAAGGAGCAACGAAACTGTAAGAATTTTTTTTAAATTTCATAATGAAACTGTTTAATTTTAATATTGGCTAATTGTGTACACTTAATGTCACAATGTTTGGATCCTCTTGGAATATATTACGCCAAACTCAAGTCATATATGAAACAAATTTTTTCATTGAAACTATTTAAGATTTGAGCTAATATTTTAAGCAACTAAGATTGAATATTTTACATTTCATTTGAATTATTTTAAAATGTTGAATTTCTTACTATAAGGGAAAAATTATGCAGTATTTCACCCTTTTACAGAACCACTGTGCCAAATTACAATTACGCTATAGTCGTTGCAAAGTTTGTGAAGTGCGTGAAATAGAAAAATCAGTTGACGGGATCACACTGGAGCGTTATGCTCTTAATCTCCATGTCAGGTATAGAATTTTAAAAAAGAGCTTTACTTCGGCTTTTCCTGCCCAGAACTGCGTTTGTGAATTTAATAAATTTAATATTGTATAAAATTTGGAAAATAAATTAATGAATTTAATTAATAAAACATTTGGTTGTGTAATAATATGAGGAAAGGTTACTGAGAGGCTGGAAACTTTCTGAGTGGCTGAACTGAGTTGATCAGAAAGGAGTAGGGGTATATATCTGACATCAACCGACCAAATATTAACTCTAGTTGTGTAGACTTAATGTCACAATGTTTGGATCCTCATGGGATATAAAATACCAATAAATGCTATTATACTTAAGTATTTCATAAGATTATTTTAATAATCTTTAGTACATCACGATCTAATTGTGGTCCATATTTCCAAATTCGCTTTTCATGAAAATCATTTTTTCTGCTGCATATTTCCTCCAAAAAAGTTCCCCAAAATACAATCAAAATCAACGTGAAGCCAAGCTGTGACACGTTATTCTTAAAAGTATTTATTTAAATTTTGCTCATTGTTTGTAAAAAAAATACGTTTATCCAATTCAAAATGTGTACTCGAATCTTAACCTACTTCCTACTATCCAATCTAGTTGATATTTTGCATAAGCCCATGATAATACAATTTCTACGGTATGCTCCATCAATAAAAGAGTTAAGGGGTGAATGGGCACCCGAGTCTTGAATTTAACAACGTTCAATTGAGTTGAAGTTTTGCACATACGTATAGTTTACATAACTGTTTTTTAGTCTTAAAATTTCAAGACTAAAAATAATCAAATAAATCTAAAAAAATGTATCAAGATTTCACTTAAGAATGAACTAAAAGGTATAAAAATATCTTTAAATGTAAAATAATATATAATTTATGCAAGCTTCAGGCGTTAACACTTCTTTTAATCTCATATATAAAGAGCTTTGGTACTTTATTTATTGGCTACCTATTTTACATTAATGACCTATGTATCTTAGTTAAAGCCGTCAAGCTTTTATAAATTATGCAGTATTTTAAATTAAAATAATAATTTTTGTATCTTTTGGTTCATCTTAAAGTAAAAGCTTTATTTAAAAATGTTTTTACTTACATTTATTTACCCCGCAGTTAGGCAGAATTCCACATTCATTCGACATTCCAATGCAAAATCGGAAATATTAATGAACAAGAAATATGTCGCTAACATAATCAATAGCGGTTTTTTTCGACGGCGATTGTTTTGAGAGATTTTGAAAATTACACTGGCGATGCATCTAGGTGACTTGGCGAGTTATTGTTGGAATACGATATAACAGTAAAGTACCCACAATAATTATAGCAAAGTCTTTTGTCCAAAATCTTTTATGGGATATTAATCATTTGCAATTTTTCCTTTTAATATTAGATTACCTTCAACGTTTCCCACCTTTTTTAAAATGTTCATTTTTTAAATAAAAAATAAAGTGAGATTAATTATACATTGCTTTTGAAAAATAATTCTTTTCTTAAAAAATGTGTTGCGTCATCTTAACTGTCGGCAATGTGTATTTTAATAAACCAATTGCACTTACAAAAAGCCAAATTAAGAGTTTTTCTTAGATAAAAGGATAAAAAAAATCGTTATTCTCCCTTTGTAAATATTTAATTATTGAATATTTTTTCTTTCAACTAAAAATAACAGAATATAAATAAACACTAATTTACAAAAGTGCATAAAGAGCAATGTTTCTATTTTTTTTAAATGAATGGGCGAAAATATTCTTTTAAACTTACCACTTTTTTCCATTTAAATTTAATAGGGAAAAAAATCCAGCATCCAGTGTATTTTTTTTATCTAATTTATTGCAAACCAAAAAAAAAGGTGAGAAAAAAACTTTTTTTTTTTGTAACAAGAAATAATTGGCCGCTGTTTCTCAGTTTACAATGTGATAATTAGGGCTCACATTTCAAAATGCAATTCCTTTGAAAAGAGAACAGAGTCTTCCATTAGCTGTTACTCCAATCTGAATAAAAGCATTTCGAAAAGAAGTAAAAGAAACAACATTGAAGAATTACCAACACGGTTTTCAAAATCTCAAATAAATAGAGTTTAACAAGTTTTAGACTCTTTTATGCGTTGTTTTTTAAAAGGAAATTATTTTCTTTTTTTTTTCATGCATACCAGTTCATAAAAAAGAATTCAATGTTTTTTTTTCCAAGATTTCAGAGTAATATCTTGAATAAAGATAACTTTCCTCAATGAAGAAGAAAGAAATTCAGTTCCTTTTTTATAAAACTCAAGTTGCATCCTTTTTGGCGACATTATGGTACTTGAAAATAAAGATTGCTTTATAAGAAGATACGAATCATTGGCCATGTTATAAAGTAGGTGATTCGGAATGATATAAAAGATAATCAGAATTTTGAAAATAAATTTTTTACTATAGCCTTTCTAAACAATTTAAAAATTCTTCAAATTAAAAAAAGATCTATATGACACTATAAAAAAATAGTTTATATAATACTGTTTATACAAAAACTAGTGACATAGACCTCGGGCCATTGATTTGAAATGAATTTATAGCGATTCAGTTGTATTATTTATTTTCATGAGATTTTTGTACTGTTGTATCCTGGTGGCCATTGTCGCGAACTTGCGTTTCAAGTCTTGATTTCACTAAGTCCCACCATGTAGCGCGGATGATGCAAGTTAAATTTGTCGAGACTTCAATTCCTGTCGACGTGATGTTGAAGTATGAATAGGGTAGTGTCAGCTCAGGTGTGCTCCTCATCACTTTATCTATGTGGGAACCGAGTGTGAAAGAATAGTTCCACTGCTGCTCATGCATGTCGTAAGAGGCGACTAAAATGGGTATACAGTGTCTTGGGGTATAGCTGGGCACCATGCGCCTGAAAATTATATCAGGGGACCTCAGGAGCTTCCTTGTTTAGGCAGGTATGGGCATCATGACCCCGAGGTACCCTTGCGATCTTTTTCATTCCCATGTGGTTTACTGCCTTTCGTAAGCACGGGTGATGCGCCTCAGGGAAACTCAGCGATCCTTCTCAATTTTCGACCCTTCTTCTTGTCAAACTTTTTATCTTTTTTTCACACGTCTAGACCACAGTTACATTCTGTTTGCCGTAGCATAGCTACATTTGGCTATTGCGCCATTAAACCTCACTTTCACTCACTCGGTCCTCATCACTTGATTGAGGATCAAAATCACGTAGCCCATCGTCAATAGCTCTCATGTTATTTTAAACGTGACTTCAATAAACAATCAATAAATGAATTATGGCTCAATGAAATCTTCCGGAAGATTGATTAAATTCGAGAATACAAATTTCATTCAATAGCATTTCTTATATGTTTCATTTATAGATTTTTTTTCAAAATGGAAGACTTATGTTGCTAAATAATAAAACAATAGTGATATTTTTTTTATCGAAATAAAATTTAGCCATAATATTTGAAATTAAACAAGAACCCATCCATAACCCTTTAAATGATTACATTTTTAAAGCGAGTATAGTTTATTATTTGTTGTGATTGTATTTTAATGTCGAACTCAGAAGCAACACGATGACTCTTTGAAAAGTATTTCATTATTTTGAACCTGGATCAATTGAAGAGGACGACCACTCAGTCATCACTCGCTGTCCAAACTCCCACAACCTTTCTCGAGAGGATTTGAAGCCTCGATAGACTTAACGTGCATCAACCAAAACTACTCAACGGATCCTTAGTGGTATCAAGGCTCGAACGCGCGAAGGAGACAACACCGGCCGTGAACTCGCAACCGTGATCAATCTACTATCGCGGTTGCATAAAATAATTCTTTAATGTATTGCAACATAAATGAATTCCGGTTCAAGAATATTCCGTATGTACTATTGTTATGCTAACTTCAGGAACAGATTAGACGATAAATAATAATCAATCAGTAGTTAATTGCTTCAATATTTTGAAATCGAATGTTTTAAAAACATTTCAATATTATCGTAACTTGATGTTTTCAAAGTTAAATCGGCGTAAGCTGCTTAAGAGAAAATGCTATTATATCCCCAACTCACAATGCATAAACTCAAATGGAACCTGCTTATTTTATCAACTTGACTGCTTCAGAGAATCATTTCTAACACTTATTAACTTGCACTCTGTGCTGCATTGGACATACCCGTTTAACTCACGAACATCTTTTGTTTAAAGATAGTGCTTTCTGACATGCCTTATACAATTTTCATCACGTTTCAGTTGAATATCCAGTATTTCGTCATCATAGTCGCGCTTATTTAAAATATTCTGCTTGAAATTTGTCTGACATGGGAAGGGTGCTTGCATTTTTAAACAAAATTGGAGTGTTAAAACAGGTTAAATATTTTATCCTTTTTACAATTTTTTCTTCATCTGGGTCTTTTTTTTTTTTTTTTTGTATTTTTTAATTTAGCCTTAAAAACTTGTGGAATGTTGTCAACGAATATTTGGCGAAGAGCCACATTTCGGGGAATTCTTGCACCAAAAACCTACAATCACTCACTCTTTGGGCACAAATATTTTTATCTATTTTTCACTCACTTCCCTATAAGCTAGTGCCTTTAAATTTTTTTCACAAATTCAGTTCGGATGGCAGTACAATATTCAATTATAAAACTAAAAATTATTTTACTTTGCTGAAAATAAAGTCCAAAAAAGCAGATAATAATATATGCATAGTTAAAAAAAAAACAATTCAACGTGGCAAAAGAGTGAAAAAAATTTTTTTTTTCTTTGGCCAGCAAGAAATTAAACGAAAATATTCTGAAAATGATAGTTTATCATCATAAATAAGAAAGTAATAATAAAAAATTCCAATCTCACCTAAATTTTTTAACTAACATTTGATGTGGTGACCACGATCATAAGTTAGATAATTGTAATGCCCACAACACTTCAGTTTTTAACGAAAACCTTTCAGATGGATTGAAAAATTTTCACTTTTTTAATTTGCGATGATGATAAACTATCATTTTTTCAGTACTATCCTTTTCATTTAATTTCTTACTGGCCTAAGAAATAAAGAAAATTTAAATTTTTTTACCCTTTTCCATTAAAGTGTTAGTTTTTAATTTTTATCTACATTTTATTGTATATAATAACTCGAAGATGAAATTACCATTTCTTCTCGTATATTTTGATAAGAGAACTTTGACCAAAAACTTAACTTTGTGTAGTAATACCTTCCTCAAAATTTGCTCAAAGAATCATGCAAATGATGCGATTCAACCGCAGGTATTTTCTGTAACTTGCCTCATGGTCAACAAAATAAATTGATATTAAATAACAACAAGTACATAAATTTACAAATAGGTATGTACTTAGTACCCATTCAGTGAGAAAAAAATTTGTTTTCAGTTTGTACAATTTTTTACGCTTTTCTTCCTGATTTTCCTTCTAAATTTCAATTTTGACAATTCTTTGGCGTAGTTTAAATGGATTTTTTCTTGTGCCTTAGATCATAAATTTCACTCATAGTTGCGGACTTGCTCCCAGGCGATAATGCTACTAAAGATCCACCGTGTAGACGAGACTGATGTCCGTTATATCCGACGAGGCTCCAAATCCATCCTTTGGGATAATGTGAAAGTTTAAAGGTGGAGGTGTCAGTTCAGGGCTTGTTTTCGTCATTTGACCGTGACTCAAAAATATGAGATCCATCGCCAATAAACTTCGATTTGCTTCTCACCGCGACTATAATAAACAATCACAATCACATGACTTTCACTCACTTACTCTTCCTAAAGGAAAATTTTAGCATTTTTATCCTGTGGACTGCAAATAATTTGTAAATATTAATTCATTTCATTCTTTAGCAAAACAATCAGTTTTACAATCCCTTTTAAAATAATCTTATAACTTTGATCCCTCTGGGACTTACCTTCTTTCGGTTAGTACGGGAAACATAACCTCGAGGAAACTTTGAAATCTTTTTTTTTCTCATTGGGCTTACTGCCTTTTATAATCTTGAGTGACGTGCCACAGAGAGAAAGATACTAGCGATCCTTCTCTGTTTTCGAGTCTCCTTCTTGAGGCAACAGTTTTTACCTTTCTTCTATTTTTCTCTCTTATGTGTAGATCACAGATACACATTGTTTGACGTTGAATTGCCAAATTTTACTCTTGAATCAATAAACATCTACTTGCATTTCACTTCACATCACTTTTTTATAAAACTCTTCTAAAATTTAAGAAATCTTACTTTATTTTAAACTGTGAATGTGTGAAAATACCAAACAAGAAGCCCATGGGTTATTTAATGTAAATATTTTAGAACGATGGAACATCCATTTCATATCAAATACCTTGAATTAAAAGTATTTTTTTTGTGTGTTCCGTATAATTACTTATATAAATATTATATTTAATACCTCTGCGATTTAAGTATATTATCACGTAACTAATTGTGATCGTAGAAGTCGAGATTTTTTATCGATTATTCAATAAAAAAAGTACTCATTTTCATAATTCAATAATTCTGAATTTTTATCATACTGTTTGTGTAAGACTGAATTCAAAATGAACTATGTATTGATTTCCCATAAAAAAAGGAGTACGAATATTTAAAACTTAATGCGACGGACAATAAAAAGATGTGGGAGAGCCGGGATTAATTCAGCGTGACAGTGAAAATCCTTCATAAAACACAGATAACTGCTAAGAGAAAGTAATAAAATTCGAGATTTATCGACCCTTGCGTAGAATTACAGCTAATGTATATTTAGATCGTTTGGGGCTTGGGTTCATTATGAATTTAAAGTATCCCGATCGAGGGTAATAAATAACAGTATGACGTCTCATTTATTCGTGATTAATGTTTTCATTTAATTCAAAGAGGAATCATATACCAGTTGGCTAACCATTTCTAACTTAATATATATATAAAATATCCTTGTTTTATCTTGTGCAGCGACCCCCATCTTTTGGTCGAATGAGTAGTAAGTTCGAGCCCTTTTTTTACTAAAGATCGACCAGGCAGAGGAGCTGTTGCACGTTAACTTGTCGAGGTACCACTTTAACCTAGTGTAAAAGCTTGGAAATGGATGTGTTAACCCAGGTATCGTCTTTGTCTTTTGACTGAGGCTCAAAACTGTGAGGTGCATCACCAATAACTTTATTGTTGCTTCTAACTAGGACGTTAATATAATCAATCAATAAATAAGTACAGACATCAGTGATATCCATTACTATTACGTCGTTATTATCGATACTGTTGAGTCGATTTTAGATAGTTCTCCATAAATTCATATGTTCTTTAAGATAACTGAGGTCGGGAGGGGATTTAATAGCTTTGTGTTGCTCAGTACCCCATATAACGAACTAATCAATCGAGGTAACTGAGGTACTAAAGAAATTCAATTTTTTTTGTTTAATTTTGAGAATTTTTTTTTTAAAAAAAAGTGAAAGGGTTATTTTTCTGTTTATGGGATTTGATATATAGAACATTTGAAAATTGAATTGTGAAATTTTAAATATGCCATTCATAGAAAAATAATTTGTACTTGATTTTTCTCAAAATGTGGTTTTTAACACATTCTGGTGTACTTTCCTGAAAATCTACTTTATCCATATTATCGATAATTTACACGTTATGTTATGAGGTGAATTCGGACAAAGTGAGATTATTTAAATTTTTGGGAATGTTTATTAGGAATAAATATGGTACGACAAAAAAAAATTGATGGAAATTTGAATCACGAAATTCACACTTTTTAAAAATTTTATAAAATTTAATTTTTGAAATTATAATTATTGTCAGAATATGAATGTTTTTATGTTTATTTTTTATTTTGTTTGCTTTTAACCACGAGAAAAAAAACATTCCGTCAGATCATTTCTCCAGTAAGAAGTTGTAGAAAAATATATAAGCAAAACACTCCCAACAGCAGCTGTCATAGTAAATGATATCCACGATCCTTATGCTTCTTTAAGATGACAGGACTGCAGTAATAAGCTGGACAGGAATTATTTCCGTTACTTGGTCCATTTCCTCGTTTATTTGTTTCCTCGTGTACTCAGTATCAGATGGCGGGGATCAATAGATTTTCCCAAACACATTCGAGACCAGCTCAAAACTCGCACACAAATGTTGGGGCAAATAGCATCAATTTTGGTATTTCATAAAGTAGTTTTCCTCCGATTTTGAAAGGACGAAATATGCATATTTATTTAAATGAGATTAAAGTAAGACTATTCGTGTGAAACAAAATTTAGACAGTATGTATCCAGCTTAAAGCAAGTTAATTATATTTTATCGAGGTTCTTACGGTTAATGTTGAAATTATTATAATTTTATGTTGAGTTTTACAGTTATTATCCTCCTTTTAAAATTATGTTTGCTAGCTGAATTGTTGAATTCAAAATTTAAAGAAATACCTTCGAAAGGAACGGATTATCCAGCTAATAATAAACAGAATTGTTTACTTTTATAAGAAATCATACAAAAGAATCACTTTCTGTGGAATTATAATATTCAATGAAATATACTTGAAAAAGAATGGCATAATCTTGAAGAAGAGAATTTCTTACAAATTATATTTTTATTCAGTAATAGAGATTTTAGATTTTAATCACTACCTGCTATTGTTACAGTAAGTAACAAAAATTTTACGATAGATTATATCAATAGACTTATTTTGTTTGTGTTCTTTGACACCCGTTATTTTCACATATTTCAAATTGATCAAATATCATGTATTTTGCTAGAGAGCTTTTAAAATTTCAAACTTGTGTACATCTTTATTCGAATGAAATTTGAAAAAATAAGGGTCCTAAAAATTTCTGTAGACATGTAATACCTGAAGCTTTAAATCTTACGATAAATTAGGAAAAATCATTTATCTAATAACAATAAAAGTGAAAATACATATTTAACAATACAGGATTTATTTAAATTCTTATGCAATGCATCATTATGTTCTTTTTTTTAAAAAAAAACATGTATTCTTTTTTTGTTAAAAACCCCGTTTTTTTTTCTCGAAAGTTACTTAAATTTCGAAGAAAAATTCAATATGTTGTATAATGATTTACTTAAGTTATATACTTTTAGCTCGCAGTGTCATAAAAAATTAATCTTTATCTGTATATAAAGTAAATTTCTTTCGTTTTATATTTTCCTGAAGTTTTTAACTATAATCACGATGTCAGTATTTTTACTGTTTTATTAAGTATGCTTACAAAGCAAAATACTAGGATGAAAAAGTAAATGATATTATAAGGCAATAAAAGCTTTTTATGTTGACCCGCTTTCGGAAAAGGGCTACAAAACCTTTCTAAAGACTCCAATGAAATATGTTGAAAGATACGAGGAAGATTATAAGTCTTCGTTTATAAAAATAGTTAAAGATACGAGGCAGATTATAAGTCTTCTTTTATAATAATAGTTACAGCTCGATTTCATATACATGGTTTTTTTTCCAACCCTTTCCCTTTTTTAGTATGTTATAACAGCACTCCATACCATTAGTTGTTTTTTCGAATAACACCTGGATATTGTTACTCTCCTACACTATTGCTTAAAAAAAGAAATCCTTTTATGAAATGAATGTTATTTTTACGCAGATGTTAGAAAAAACAAACTTTATTTTTTTCGACTGTTTATAATACATCCAGGCAACTTTTAACTATGAGACGCTGCTTTTTAAAGTTATTTGCAAAGGGTAACATAAAAATATTTATTTGTTCAAAAAGGTAACTGTAAATAGTTAACTGACCAAAATTTAAAAAAAAAGCACACAAAAAAGAAACATTTGTCTGGCCGTGTCTTTGGATAGTTTTTCCTCTTGTATGCTTGCGTCTGCTGGGTATTTGTAACACACATTCTCGCTTTCCAATTTTAATTTTTTTTTTTTTCAAATAAGTCATTTATTTCTGTTAAGACTAAATTATCAAATTTATATTTTTTTAAATATAAGTATGTTTTTCTAAAGACATTTTCTTAGTTAGCAACAAGATATTTTTAATCTATTATCTTGACAATTGTGATATATTTAGACGAATCTGCACGAAATGCGATACAACACTAAAGCGTCTTTTATTTTATATACTTCACTAAAAAACAAAACTCGTTAATATTTTTCAAACTTATTGATCAGCAATTAACAATTTTTTTTGCAGATGAATCTTTTTTCCCATCTTGTTTTTTTAATTACATCAATTTTTCGTAAATATGTTCAACCAATTTCTTACAATAAAAGTATTTTCCTCTTTACAAATATAAATAAATACTTGTTGACAAGAATTTTTTTTTATATATTTATTATCATTTTTCGCTCGAAGCATTGTTTGGAATTCCTAGAAATATTATAAAGAAAATTCAATATTTCCTTCCTAGGAGTCATAAATATTTATGTTCTTTGTTCTAAAGATAATTATGGCTTATTTATTTTCTTGTTAATAAAGTTGAATTGTAAAAACCGAATCGACCTTCCCAAATACAAAAGGAAAGGTTAAATAAACTATTTAATAATATATACTATAAGAATACGTAGGGTACATTCCACAAATTATTGACCTGGAAAACAACACAGACAAGAATGTTCTCTTGAAATCGATTACGATTATTACTAATGGAATTCCAAGGAATCATCGAACACCTTTTTTGCTTAAATAATTATTTTTAGGTTATGAAGATTATAAGAAAGCATATTTCTAAGATGGATATTTATTAATAATTTCTTGTAACATTTTCTTACGTAGAGAAATTTTGATAGTTTGTGTCCAATAACAGAATGTAATCGTTTATTCGCTATGTACTCAAAAATTATGATTATTAGAAAATGTAGTGAGTAAAAATTTCATTCAATTTTAGAAGCATTGGACAATGTTAGTAAGTACAAAAAATGCGTAAGTTGCTAAGAATAATACAATAACATAATTTATGCATATCACGTTTTTGGTCTGTCTTTACATTTGCCCCCACCTTAGGCCAAGGAAAAAGAACACACATTGGTTAAACAACGAAACAATATTTAAATTGTTATATTTTTCACTCTTATTATTTTCATTCAGATTTTATTTTTTGCAGTAGTTATTTATAGTTTTTGCTTAAATTTGCAAATTGATATTTAAAGATTACTTGTAAAGTTTTTATGTACCAGAGTGGGAACGGTGTTGATATATTGTTGGGAAAACAAGAAAATTGCGAATAAGCGTATGTAATGAAAAGGCTGTTAAGTTATAATAAAATATATAAATATTTCGATTGTATTTGGATTACAGTGAAATGTATATCCAATTTGTCGAATTTTGAGTCGGATAACGATTTCATTCTGGAGAACTATGTTTTTCAATGTTATTTGTTAGTTAATTGTAGCAGATTTAAATAAATGATGGATAGTTTTTAAAATATGCGTTAATTTGTTCCTTATAGATGCTTTTTAATTAAAGTTATTTTTATGTTTTATGTGATAATTAAAACGATAAATTCTTATCATAATTCTGTTAACTTGCGTCAGAGAATAATGAATTGTGATACTTTTTGGAACCAAAGGATAAAAGTTATGCATGTATTAAAATTTTAATTTTGAAACAGGTAGAATGTTTGGTTTAAAAAAAAACGAATTGCAATTTGTTCTTTATTCCCCGGAGTGAACGTTCGAGTGAAATTGATATGCTGCATATTACAAAATATGAATAGCTGGTTTGAGGAAAGCAATCAAGTGAGCTACAGATTTTGATCTTCACGAATGTAGGGATACGTAAACCGTACCATAAATTCCTTTTTTGCATTTTTTTAAAATTGATATTTTGCTAAAAAGTATCAAATGTGGTTACCTTTTTATGGTGCTATTAAAATGTTCATATGTTTTCAAAGGAATTAAAATTCTAAATATATTATTTTTTGTTATAAATCTTACTAAAAACTATTTTATTTATATCGTTATATGTTTCTTAACTCCTCCTCCTCCTCTCTCTCTCTTTATATATATATATATATATATATGTGTGTGTGTGTGTGTGTGTGTGTGTGTGTGTCTAATGAGTTAACTTAAAATAATTTAAATTCCTAAGTTTTCTAATCATTAACTTCCAGTAGAGAGTTCATTCTAATTTTCTGATACCATCACAATTTATTCTTTAGTTTATGCAATCACGCGCTCGTAAAACCTACCAAATCAACTTTCCCACGATCGCACACCTGCAGGAATAATCCCTTCTAGATTGTGTGTCTGCAGCCAAAGTCCCTGAAAAATCCAATCATCCAATACTTTATGATCTAAAGAAATCCCTCCATATAAATTCGAAACAAAGTAAAATTCTCTCTCTTTTCGCTCTTTTTGATTAGGCCATGAAGGCGGAAACAATGCCTTCAGTCTCTTCAAATGCTTTCTGTAACTGCGGGAATGGCGTTTATCAACGTGCAAAATTGCCTCTTTCTCATTCAAAGTAATAAATTGACTTGATAAGAAAATAATGTTCTCATTTTATCTATGAATTATAATGACCTTTTTATAAATTTTTTAAAACAATTATGTTACATATATATATATAGCCATTTTTTGATATCATATAATACTTATTGACAATTTGGCGATCTATTTTAAAAGGTGTAACATATATTGCCTTTATCAACAATTTGCACATATGATCCCCGATTCACTTTAAACTATGACCGTTTGAGGGCCACATTGCAAAAAAAAAAAAAATGCTGGCCCGAAAATATAATATTTTTTCAACAAATTGAAATAAAAATTAACTCTATGTAGTTTTATTAAAATAAATTAAAGTCTTTTTACTATATTTTTTTTAAATTTGAATTAGATATGTACGTATTTATTTTAAATTTGTAAAAGTTTCATTTCATTTAGTTTAGATTTTATAAAGATGGAAAAAATTCGAATTAATGAGATGGATGAATTTGCTATTGTTGAAGAAGCAAATCAATATTGGGTTCAATAGACGAGGTAGAAATTCTTACTGCATTTTCAAGTTGTTTGTCAGCGATCTTTGTCCTATTTTTGATTTTTGTAAACTTCATTATTGAAAATAATTGTTCACAAATATGAGTACTGCCAAAATCTGAAGACCGTCTAATATAAAGCATGCTTGTGAAAAATGGGATATTTATCGCGGGATAGATAATCTTTATAAAACTAAAGTAAAGAAACATTCCCAACATTTTTTGTGCACCATATTTTGTGCAAATCACAGGTCCATGTGCAGCCAAAGTACTGAAATGTGTCAAATCTTACTTTCATTTGATTTTTTTTATTTGATCTCAAAAATTTCAATTTTCCTTCATACGCTGTAATTGTTTGGAACATATTAATAAATTGATTTTTTCCTAGAAGTCTCAAATTTAAATCAATCAAATGTTCTGTTAAGTCTTCTAAAAAAACTAAATCTAAAATCCAATCTTCGTCCTCAAATTCATTCACGGGTTTCCCTTTTGTTCCCATAAATATTTTTATTTCAGTTCTCAAATCATATCTTTTGAGCATTTTCCCCATACTGAACCATTATACTTCTGTATAATAAATAACATCTGCAAATTCAGTGCCCATTACCTTAAGAAACTCTTCGAATTGTTTATGATTATGTCGTTTTGCTCTTATAAAGCTAATGGTTTTTATAACAATTTTATTATTCTTTCCGTTTTTAAATTTTTTTCCGCATAAATTATCCTGATGTATATTATAATGATATGCCATCAAGATCGTATTGCCGGCAGCGACGGCTTCATTATTAACCATTTTAACGAGTTCCCCATTTTTACCAACCTTGGCAGGGGCTCTATCGGTTATGATAGCTGATAAATGTTTCATAGATAAGGAAAGCCTTACATCGAATAAATCTACAGATTGAATCTGTAAATTTAAATATTTTCTTAATTTGCGTTTGGGCCACATTTTAAAGGCTCTTGGGCTGCACTTTAGACAAGTATGCTTTAAATGGTGTTTCAGTGTGTGTGAAAATATAATAATTTCCATTATAATAATTTATGTGCACTTATGTAATAATTTAGTGTGTGTTTTTTTGGTAATATTGGCAATTTTTACTGCTTTTAAACAATTGAGCATTGATTTTTCAAATTGTTTCGTTGTATCTTTTCACCATAGTTCCATTCTAACCTTTTAAACTTTCCTTGATATACAAGTCAAATTCCGTTAAAATTTTCAGCAAACCAAAGTCGGTAAACGATGAATGGATTGGTGCATGGGACGAAAGAATTACGTTTTTGTTGGAAGTGCTTTGTTCGATTGGGTTCTGACCTCCTATTGGAATGAATTTTGTGAGCTAATTTTTCGTCGGTTTTTACGTTTTTCCATAATGTAGAAAAATTAATGGTATTTAGGTTTTACTTTAAAAAATTACAAATATGCTATAGAAAACTTAAAGACAAGAATTTTTGGAGGCACTTTAGTTAAAGATGAGGTCTTCCTGTATCTGAACATTTTTAGAGGTGGGTGGGATAGGGGGGAGTTAATGCTGAATCGCGAGATTGACACGCAGTACTTACTTGTAAGTTTTACCGCTAGGCGCAGAGCTCTTTTGCCGGTCTTATAAAGTTGTGTTGCAAGTTCGGTCCAGTTGGGAGAAAGGCTGAATTTTGATTGGCTGGCTGGAAAAGGGAAAAAAGGTGTTATATATAATCATGTAAGATATTTTTTGATTTTCTGGTATGATGATAAGGAGCATATTTTTCAATTTTATTGAGGGATTTATTATGAGAGTTATCAATATCAATAAAGAATGTTTGGGAAATTTTGTTAGGAATAATTTTTTAGCAATTCGAATACACCAGTTTGTGCCTGTTTTTTGTCTAATGAATAAATTGCGAGTTTTTTCAATTTTATTTATATTTGTTTTTGCTACGAAGGCCCAGATTGGGCAGGAACATGCAATGATAGGTTTGAGGATCAAAGTATAGAGAATCATTTTGTTAGTTCAATTCAATTTAAATAAAGATTAAGAATTTGTGTAAATTAAGCTGAAAATATAATGCCACCTTTCATGGTCGAAAGCATTTTATAATATTTATATAGCTTTATTTCCGTTCACTCTTTAACACTAAAACAATTCAATCTGACTATCAATTATTTTTAACACAGTTTATTAAAATTTAAATTCAGTGTTTGGGGAGGTTCAGCAACCATACAATTTTCGGCTATTTTAGAATTAATTTTAAGATAGATTTGAATAGAATAATCTGCTCCATAAAGTGATAATTAAATCGTGTAATTCAAAAGAAAAGGTAAAGAAATCATTATAAGGAGTTCCAGAAGTATAAAATATAAAAGACGACAAAACTGTTTCATAATAGCTTAAGCCTTTACTGTTCTTGGGAAATGCAGTAATCATCAGGCTATAAAACACAGCATTTTTATTACATTGTTTTGTTGAAATGATATTCGAGAATTCTGGACTCTCATAAAAAATTGAATTTTAATGGACTGCTACGCATATTTATTAATATAGATACAATTTCTGTTTCCATAATTTCATGTACCCAAGTGTATTATCTCTAATAAACAAATGGATTTTGAAATACACCACATAACATTACTGTATCATTTAGAATGACTTTATAATCTTCAAAAAACAAATATTCTAAATACGAAACATGTTTAAACTTTTAATAACAAAATAAATCGAAGCAAACAATTCCACAATAGGAAAATCAGATTCACGTTCAGATATTGAAACTGAAGCAAACCATAAAATATTAAAGTAGTCAGTTAATTACTAAACCCAACGATAATATTCAATTCAGATATTAAAATTAAAACAAGCAACTTTAACAAATATTTCTATCATGTGATACGTGAATCACCTCCAAATCACATCAGATGCGAAGAAAATTTGGCGTCAGCAAATTTAATAAATGTCCTTGTTGGTATTGTTAATACTTTTTTCTTATAAATTATAATTAATAATAATTAAGCTTTATATATAATTAAAAATAGTGTATTATTATCGATTTATAAATATCTCTATACACAAGAAACATATTTGTCTTCGTTGTAGAATAAAAATAAAAGAGTTTTTCAATTTCACCTATTTATGCTTTTTTACTTCCATTTTTTCACTTCACGCAACATAAAATCTCTTAATACCCCACATTTAAAAAAAAAATAGCCATCTCGTATGAGAAATTATAAGATGTAATCATACATTTTCTGTAAAAGTGTACCAGATGAATAATATATGTCGGGGGGGAAA
This sequence comes from Nephila pilipes, assembly GCA_019974015.1. Lineage (NCBI taxonomy): Eukaryota > Metazoa > Arthropoda > Arachnida > Araneae > Nephilidae > Nephila > Nephila pilipes. The sequence goes on from BMAW01103144.1 coordinate 322,794, forward strand.
AGGCTTAAAAATTGTTAAGAGCATAAAAATTACACAGATTAATATCATGGTACAACAAAGAAGTGAAGAAATAATTAGCGTCAAAAGAAATCTCTGAAGAGAGGGTTAGAAATATGAGCTTCTCTAGCTTAACGCATGGGGGGAAACACAATGTTTTCTTTTCAAAAGGATGTCTGCTATATAATTACATCCAATGTAAAATGTTTTTTCAATTCTAAAAATAACCATTTTATGTGCATTTATGCTTTTAACTCATTTTTATAACCGGAAGAAAAAAAAGAGGAAAATATTGTGTCAGACTACCCTGCATCTTTTTCTCTGTGGAAAAAAAAACAAAGTTATAAATATGCAAAGTTATAAATATTTAACAGCTTAATTCTAATCCTTATTTATATTCTAAAAAAAATATAATAAACTACTTTAAGGCCCTAGTGTTTGTTTTCCACATTCTTTATTGCTTCACTTTTTTCTTTATTTTTTTCAGAAGAGTAAGCAACTAATTCGAAAGCGTTTCTAGCGATTACTGTAACTTTTGATGTATTTTTCCAAAACTTAATTTTGTAGTTTTAAAAGGGCACATTTATGGTAATTAGCCAATTGTCATAAAATATTTAGGAATAAAAGTTGAGAGTTGAGACCTCTAAAGAGCTTCCTGATTTCTACATTTGCAGTTACACAGTAAAATTTAAAAATGTTTGTCTTATTAAAATTAATGCAAATGAGAAAAATATATTATCGTAAGAGTTTCCTTTTTTTCACTGAAAAGAGCTGAGGCATAAGGAAACAGTTTTAACCCTCATCATATTGAGAGACTTTCATCATTAAATAGCTGCAGTAATTAGAATTAAAATTTCTTTTCTAATAATTATTCTTCAGTTTTTATGAAAATACTAATCATTGTTGAATAATTATTAATTATATTTCATACACATAGTTGAATCGGAACTTCCTTAATCGTGTTCTAAACACAAGTAACTGCAAACCATAGGCTTTCATTGATAAAATGGAGAAAAAAGAATCCGTATACGATTTTACAAACACTTTTACCCAGAAAAGAACCTAAGGCTTTAAGAAGAAAATGACAAGGGTAATATTAACTTCAAAAATGAAATTTTTGATTTCATTTTTTTTATCTAAAAGGAATGTCTCAAACAGTCATCTTGTGCACGATTTATGAGAATCTGCTTTTGAAATCAACCTGGTTTATCTTTTCTTTATTTTACACTATTTTTATGAGTTGGTAAACAAAGTTGATACGCCACCGGATATCCTAGCAATTTTTCTCTATTTTCGAACATCCTACTTTGGTCAATAATTCCCCCCCTCCTTTTTTTTCCTTCTTCTTCTATTTACACTACAGTTAAAACAAATTTAGGTCCCACGTAATCAGACATTCTATTAAAAAAAAAAAAAAAAAAAAAACTTTAAATTATTAAAAAATTTTTTTTTTTTTTTTTTTGCTCGCCTGAATAGAATACTAGCTAAAATATTCCGTAAACAAATCTCCGTTTTATGACTCTAATACAACATTAATTAAAGTAAATCAAATCAGATTTTAAAGAAAATTTAGAAAAATAATATGTTACAAAAATTTATCATGTGGTTGTTATGTGAGTGAAATCAGTCCAACAAGGAGGAGAATGACAAATAACACTTAAATCGAAATTCTAAGGACAAGACAATACACAGCTAGCGATATTTGGATATTATGCCAGCACAAATAGGAAACATAGCCCTTGTATAGATTCGTGACGCAGTTACAGGAACAAAAACAACATTTGGAAAGACAGTTCCAGTTGTATCACTAATGTTTAGCTCATCAGCCTACTAGTTTGCACAACGGACAAATCTCCCCTCGATACTCTACACTTTCGAAGCAGACTTTGGCTGTTCCCGGCAGATTAAAGACTGCTTCCAAAAGATTCACTTGGCTACGCTGACCGACTCCCATAGATTTCCTCAGCTTCGCATCTCTTCATTTACAGGCTTTCTGACCAAATGAGATGTCACATGGAAATTTTTAGAAAAGTACGTAACTCTTCCCAATGGAGATATCGACTGGACTCCAGACATACACACACATACAAACACACACACACACACACACACACACACACACACACATATATATATATATATATATATATATATATATATATATATATATACATATAATGTAAGTATGTATATATTGGGGATAGACAAACAAATTTTTATATGAAGAATTTATGTACTCGAAATAAATTGAACTGCACTCAATGAATGTCAATTTATGTAAATTAATAATGAAATCATGAAGTTTCAGAATAAAGTACTTTCCATTTTACTAACTGTTATTTCGCGAAACTTGAAAGTCTGATTCTTAGTATTATGATATATTGACACTGATAGTTTCTAGCATTAAACCATGGAAATAATATTATCTTCAATGGTTCTTAGTTTTCTAAGGAATAGAAAATGGTACTTGGTTTATAAAACTTTATTCAATTAGTATAATAAAATATTAGTTTGATAATGACTGTTTGGATAGCGACCACTATCGAAGCTCTTCCGGATGCTCATGTGCATCTATGTAAGTAATTCTATCACTATTCCTGTTCCTTTGATAACTTGACTCTTCCCATTCGAAAGTCTGCCGACCCCTGGGTGATGATTTAAATTATGGGTGGTGACTTTGTGATCCCTATGGGGTCTAAACGAAATGGTGGTGTTGCAAAAATTTAATTTAGGTGTATCAATTGTAAGAAATATTAGTCGCAATCTATTCCAATCATCTTTAATGCGTATTACATTTTCTGTGCTGCGGAGTTATGAAATCCAAATACTGTTAATGTTGAGCTGTAAATCAGATTTCCCTATTACTCAAACTCCACTAAACGCTTTATTATCGCAGGTCGCATTACAATTTTAGTTTATTTTGTAATCAAAATATTCGTATGACAAGAAATGTATAATATATAAAGTCCTGCATCACATCAATGAATAGGTCTCGGAGTCGCTACAACAAGTATTAAAACGCTTTTAAAGTATTGTCAATTTTTTCCATTTCGTCACAAGAGCAATACAATATTATATTTAATTGATTTATTCGACTAAGTTAGGTATTTATTACTATACTTATTAAAAAAGAAGTTATTGTATTTATATTTGACAATAAAATTACTTTTTACCCAAGAATATGAATGTTTGAACTTGAGTAACAAATGATTTCAGCGTAAGTATTTTATTTCAGCAAAATAAGTTTTTACTACAAAAATTATATAAATCCGAATTGGAATTCATTTATTTATTAATTTTTAAATTGATTTACATATTATACAAAATATTTTTTTCATGCGTGCTTATGGTTTTGAGAAGGGGGTCGTTCGAAGTTTCGAGGGTGACCCAGAGGGCGCAGTGTTAAAAAGTTTAAGAAAGACTAGGCTTGGTGAACTCGTTTTTGAACAAATATCTCTAGTCATTATTTGCTCTTTAATTTCAGATTTCATTTTATTTTGAATAATATAAGAACATAGTGAAATTCATAAAAGCTTAACTTATTTATAAGCTACACTTATATGTTTTAGAACCTCTGTCATTTTTAACAGCAACAAGTTGAAAAAGATACCCTCGCACATCCTACTCCCATGTAAAGGGGGGAGGGTATCTTAAAGTTTTAATTCTTACTAAGAAATAACCGAGATGTCTGGATAAAATTTATTCTGCTTTTTAATAGATACTTATGTACCTATCGTTGCAAAGGAATACTATGAACGTTGATTTGTTTGGTTTTCAGGAAATCGTAGATTGAGGTCACTCAAAGCTCAAGATATTTGTTCACTTCTACAATGCTAGACTTTGAAAGGTCAAAAAATGCTGGAAGAAATGTATAATTCTAAATGCTGACTATGTAGACGAAAGCGTTTACGACTAATAAATAAAAATTACGTTTTCTCATTTAGATTATTTTTAATAATAATTGAAACCTTACGACACTTTGAGATAATAATTAAAACTTAATGATACTACGGATTACATTAATCTACGTCTTCCAGAAACTAAACAAATCACCAATTGCTGTAGTTTACAACATAACTTATATAAATGTACATTCATATGTTGCAAAAGTTTTATACTGATACCTCTGTTATTTCTTCGAAATAATTAAACTTTAATGATACTCTTTCGTTGAAGGTTACGAGTTAAAATGTGACAAACCCTCTGCAACTATATCTAGATGAGAGTTTTGCATCAAGAAACTTCTAAGCATTATACTTCCTTCACCATCAGGCTGCATTGATGTATTTTGATAAATATAAACCCGTAATAAAATTCATGAGATTCTATCTACTTTACAAGTTACTCTTCTCTATACAGAACCACTTACATTTAAATATTTACCATCAACAGGTCAAAAAAGGTAATCTAGCGTATCGTACTTCCATGTAAAGGAAAGTACGAAAATTCCGCAACCTTCGATCAAATCACAAACGCGATGGAATATGCAATCCGTCCTTCAGGCTGAAATTCGAGCAGGGTGATTTATGCGTTCCTCATCCCCCTCTTTATACACTGTGGTGATACTTTCTGGAACTGAGGCCGTAAAATGCCCCTTTGATAAAGGACCCTTAAGAGCTCCCTTGGCGATGGGCCTGGGAAAGTGGGGTGGTCTAGACCCCAGGGACCTATTCGTCTCTCTTTCCGAAGTATCGATTACGAGAGGGTTGTGTATCGATTCTGGAGACTGTCTGATGGATTTGGGGCGTCTCGAGTGTTGTTCCTTGTTCATAGCAACCACACAGAGAACGGGTCTTTCTCTGCTTTTGTTGATTCGATATTGGATGGAGCTTTTCGAAGTGCCCCTGTACGTTTGTTCTGGTAACATGGAGAGGTACTTGAATTTTGATTTTTGTGTTTTTAAGAGTGGACCTGGTTTTGAGTTGAGTGGATGGAATAGGAGTTGAAAAGTTTGGGAGCTTCGGTGGAACAGTTTGTTTGTTTCGAACAATAAAAACACTTATAGGAAGTGGTTTGACAGAAGTCATTTAATTTTTTTTTTTTTTTTTGTTTTTAATCAATGTCAATAGTTGTAAGAGTGACTTGATGTTGTGAATTATGGTTCATGAAGCGAATTTTTTTGAATTAGATTTAATTTCATTGTTAATATAAAACATTATTGTTACATCATTATTAGTAATAATAATAAATCTGTTAAAAGGTATCAAGGGTGAAAAATCCCCAGCTGTAAATGGTTTTTCGGATAATATTAAAAACCAAAATTACTGGTAACATTGTTTTTTCCGGTAATCATTTATGGCATCAATAGGGATACCATTATATAAAAAACATTTTTACTGAAAAAAACAGTAAACTGATCTGGTGTGATATTTCAACTTACACTCACGACAACGTAAGTGTAAGTTTTCTAGAATTACTTCGTAAAGATTTAATTTTCTGTTAATTACCGTAGTAATAACTATAGCTTCTAATAAGACAATTATTATCTGAAAGGTAATGAAATAATCATTTTAGAAGCGCTTTTATTCATTTATTTTACTGCCATGAAAGTAATTTTATAATATGGCCTTCCCAAAAGAAAGATCAAATGGAAAAAAATTATACTAGTAATCCTGATAATTTTAGTGATTATAAGGACGCTATATGCGTTAATAAAGGAGACAATGCAGAAGACGATTAATTGGAAAATGACTACGTAGACTTAACTGATAATTGTTTGATAGAAAATGCCAAAATTTTAAGTGATAAAGAAACGCCTATCATCTCCAATATTATTTGCAATAATTGTAAAAAATACATTTTACACATACTCAATTTTTGTAATATATCGAATCAAAGAATTGATAATTAAGATATTTTATCATCAAAGAATTCCTTAAGGACCTTCACTGCCGGATTTGACGTGTGTGTAATGGTTTCGTGGTATTGAAACCAGCAGTAAAGGTCCTGTATCTCCAATGAAGCAATAAAAGGTGGAATTACATCCAGGTACACTTCGGAATTCATTAAAATCAAAGAATTGGTTCATGCAGACAATTTCTATTGCTTCCATTCATAATCTACGAAATGAGCGTTCCAAAATATGAAATTATGTTGAAAACGTTGAAAGAAGCCCACGATTTACTCAAATCATTTGCGCAGAATCGGGTAAAAAATTACTCATGATATTTAAGCGAATTTATGTTTAAGTAACAATATGTCGCATCTAGAAAGGGAAATAAAACGATACCCGCACATTAAATATAGACATATTAAATAAGTAGTGATGTTGAAAGTCTTGCTACATGTATTTCAGTTATGGATAATCCAATAAACAAATGGGTACTCTTTTAAATTGATCACCCTATAGTATTCGAGGTGACCCAATGGTCATAGTCATGAGTTCGTGACCAGCGTTGTTTCAGACGAGTCATAGATTTGTGTGTTGATGCCACTTAAAGACCCACTGAATAGAAAGGCATCTACATGGGAAATATGTCGTGTTCAAAGTTTTCAGGTAGGTATGGTGTGGAAGCTCAGAGAAGAGGTTCTATATCAGGCGTCGACTATGGCTCAAAATGATGAGATTCGTTGCCAATAGCCCTCGCGCTTCTGAGAACGACGTTAGTAAAAATCAATAAATCTTAAACCGTGATAGAAGAGCATATCTTTAGTGTGTCAAATAGCTCATTTGGTTATTTGTCAGCATTGTGGAAATTGTCGTCAGTAGTCTTCTTGAAGCTTCTATTCTTTGTTTCTAGAAGCATCTATTCTTTATTTTGTGGGCATGTGTGGAATTAATCAAATCAACAATTTTATAAATACACAAGTGCAGAGTAATAAGACAATAATAAAGAAATTCTAGTAAAATATAACAATAAGTCTACTGTAGAACTGGTTTATATATAAAGAACTGTGTAATTTTATGATGATCGAAACAGAAATAACCAATTTAACAATTTCGAAAATTAGTAAAAAAAATCATTTTTCACAAATAAATAGATCACTTTTAGTTATTTATAATAAAGCTGTATTAAAGGAATTCGGCTATTGTTTTTAATTCCGATTATCAAGTTAACGAGAAATTTTTCCAGTTGCTATATCAATGATGGCAATTAATCACTTGTGCCCGATTGATGGAATTGAACCAAACGCTAATACAAAAGTTAACATTTTTGTATTAGTAAACAGTGGTTATATATATTATAAGCTTTTGAAACTTAATTTGATATATACGGATCTGAGATAATCAATTACCTTAAAATTAATAATATCGAAATAGTTATGCAAAACTTAAAAATTTAAGATATTCTCAAAATGGGACGTCGCATCTAACACGAGACTACAAACCTTAATCTCTCATCACTGTCCAGAATACGGATTGCTTAGACAGTTTCATGAGGAACAGATGTGCACTGTGAAATGTAGCGTGATTCGATTGTGAGTTTGATTAGGTCATATTTCGTTGTATTCATCATCAGTCGCGTGATCAATTCAAGGTACGATTGGAATAATATACAGATCATTATCACAGAATTAAGCTTTGATTCAATCCACTCTCTTTGAATTGCAGGGAGTGAGTGAAATTCGAAGTTGATGAAAGACAAATTTGGTTTTGCTGTGCCAAAGAGTGTTTATCAGTGTTCTAGACGGAGAGAAGAATATGTAGAGTACTCTCGTGTGGAATCTTCCGTCTTTTCGAAAGACAGCCAAGCCAAAGGGAAAGAAAAAGTATCTCTAGGATGTATCATTTTGCATTTGAATAGCAATGTTAGTTGGAAGATTGAGAAATATTTCATATGCTCTGTAATTATATACTGAAGCAAAAGTAAAAGCAAATGACAAAGAGTAAGGGAATGATGGTGAGGTTTAATGGTGCAGGAACCAGATATGGTTATGCTTCACCAAACAAGGATTAACTGTGATCTAGACGAATCTAAAAAGGAAAATAAATAAATAACAATTGATTGATACGAAGGAAGGCTAAAAATTGGGAAAGATTTCTAGGATAACCCGGATGAACACATGTGCGTCATCCGTGTTTATCAAAAACTGTAAACTCAATTGGATAGGAAACTATCCCTATGGACGAGTGATTCCAGTTCTTACCTGAAGATGGCAAGCCCCTGAGGTGAGGGCCCCAATAAGGAAGAACTTTCCAAGCAATTATTTTACAGTTATGTTCCTATATATATCGGTAAATCAGTAGGCCTTTCTAAATGGGACACAGAAAACAAGTCTTACTGTTTGCATTGTTGAATTTTATTAGATTTTAGGAAAGATAAAAGCTGTGTTTTATTTTAGATTAAACTCACAGTTCAAAATTTTGAAAACATATTTTCAAATTATTTTAATATCCACGAAATAATATCATCCATTAAAAATATCTATAATCTTACCCTCGTCTTCTTCAAAACAGTAACACTTGGGTTTCCAGCACGAGGTCGCGGTAGCCTAGCTGCTGTCATGTCGTGGACTTGCAGCCGGCGTGTTTCGACGAGTTGTGGGTTCGAGCCCTAATGCCAAAAAGACCCGTCATGCAGCAGGGTTGATGCTCGTTAAATCTGGTTTAGATCCCAAGTTCCCCCGTTGACATTATGTGGAAGTTTAGAGAGGAAGGTACTAGCTTAGGTGTCGTACGCGTCACTAGCCAAGGCTCAAACACGGCAATTGGCTACAGCGTCAATTTAAATTGTGATTCTTATATGACGTATCCAGACCGTGAGATAACGATTGCAGTCGGAGCGTATGAGACACGTTGCGAAAGGGATATATCTGTCTCTTTCATACATTTTTATAGATTTCGTGTTAGGAAAAATGGAATTTTGTAGTCGATTTTTCACTCATTTCTAATGAGTCAGATTTCTGAAATTTTGTGCAATTATTTGTTCCCAGCAAGAATAAAATATTTTCAGAACATCATAATTTATCAATCTATTAATTTTAATAAAATTTTGAATACATTTTAAAGAGTGTTATCTGATAATAAATATGAGAAAACTCTGAGAGACGAAATAAATGGAAAGTCTTATGAGAAATGTTAGTGTTAAATATTTCATTACCAGACAATTAATTTTTCCTTTTAAAATTACATGACAAACGAATGTTTTGCTTACATCAATATTTTTTCTTATTTCACATTAAATGAGAATATCGGGAGTTGATCTGTGCAGTGGTGCTAAAAAATAGTATAAGTAGTATTTATTGTTTTGTGCCTCTTAAAGATAATGCTGATTTTGGAAATTTGATTCGATTTTCTCTAAAATTGTTTTGAATATTAATAATTTTTTTATTGAGCGTATTAAACATAAGACTCTTTGTATCGAAAGGAGAGACAGAGAGAATGAAAAAAAAAATTCAAGTTCTTTCAGAAGAGATACATCTATGAAATACATGTGATAAGCAAAAAATTAAGATATGTATAACCAAAAATAACAACTAGTTATTCATAAAGCTGACTTTTAAAAAATACTTTTGTTGACGTACTAGAAGTAAGGAAATAATTTTTTATAACGATACTGGAGATTAAAATTAAAATCATAAGAAATATAACTCCTGAGAAAAACATTTCAAGTAAATTGAAATATCTTAATACATTTTACTTTTTAGATAAATGTTTAGGAATTTTCCTTACTACGATGTTCATAGTGGATTGATTTCTTTATAGAATCGTGTTTAACTCATGCTATTTTAAAATATTTTAAGACTTTTGAAAACCCTTTCTACTTTTAATATACTAATAAAATGCTTTCTGCGAAATAATATTAATTATTAACTTTTTGTTTCATTTTTGCTCAACAGTGAAAATTTTTTTTTAGTTTATTGCTCTTTTGTTACTTACGCTCTACATACGCCTTGAAAAGTAAAACAATTATCAATTATTTCTCATAGGATAGGCGTTGTTTTTGCCCAATCCAAAAAAATTCAAACGCATGTTAAACAATTAAAAGAGATACGATCAAAGTAGAATCTTTGAATACATACTTTTATGCTGAACTCAAGGAAATTATTTACTATAAAAAAATACGAGTTTTATTTGTTATTGAAGAATAATATAGGAATTGCTTTGTAAATATTATTTAATAATGTTCAGTCTTCATTACTTTTATTTATATATCAATTTTGTTTAAATTAATACCAATGCATTCCAAAGGAAAGAAAATATTCACTTAACTATTTTGATTCGAAAATAAATAAAAATTTGAATATTCATTTTATATTTTTACTCACTTCTAAGAACTTTGCTTTTAATTGGGCACCTTAACGGGAAAAAGTAGAACGCTTAGTATTCGAGTAACTTATTAAGGTAATATTCTAATTTCTAAAAACTTTTTTCACTTATATTCTATCTTTCATAAGAAACTTTCCCCTCTTCATTTTTTTTTTTTTTGTAAAATTGATTTTACTTCAAATTCCCCCTTCACAACTTAAAAAAATTCAAAGGAGTAAAAGAGGACTGCAATTTCTTTTGGGTTTTTTCACACAATTTACAGCTAGAATAAAAGCAAATCGTAATTCTAGTTTTCTTCGATAAAAGGTTTTTTAACTTTTCTATTAAAATATGTTGGATTTAAAAAAAAGTATTCTTAATTGAAGTGAATAAAATATTTCAAAGTTAGTGACAATTTTGACAGGCATGAAATAAAAAAAATCGAAAAGAATGAAATTGTAAGAAAAAAGGGTAACGAGTCGGATTAGCTGTTGGATGTTTGATTATAAAAATTCCCAAAAGCATCGCCAAATTTTCTTCTCATATTTTTATAAAACTGTCTTCAATGGTCCGTTAAAGTTACCGCTCCATTTTGAAATATCTGCATTGAAAAGCATTCTTCAAGCTCTTTATTTAAATGTTTGAGGTTGACGTCCATATAAAAGAATTTTTGAGCTTTAGTGCAAAAGTTTGTGATTTCTTTTATCAATGCTGGAACAAAAAGAATGGATATATTCTTTAGATTAAATATAAATAGAAAGAAATGATTGTTGGTTTTTGAAATGTTTAAAAGAAGAAAAGGTTCCTTTGAAAATATCGTCCTGACAGAGTTTTTCAAGTATGTCTCCATCCCAGAATGCAACGGTGGGATGAATTGCTAATATTTGAATATATTACTCTAAAAGCTTTGACAATCGAGTACATAAGATCTTAAAAATGAATCTATGAATAATTTCAAGCATCGAGTGTTTTTAGATTTACGTTTGATATTTTGTGACTGGTTCAACCAGCAGATATAACAGAAATTCTTTTCCTGCTATCTTTTGAAATCCACATCATAGCAAATTTTTAGGATTTCCCCCCTTTTTTTAAGTACATAAACGTAACTGCTCACGTTATTTGTCTAAAGAAATTACATTGAAGAAATTCTTATCTCACCGAATGATAAAAGGTTTCAGTAAAAATACTGGAGTTAATTTAAATGATTTGGTCGGAAAAGAATATGAGAACAGTTTTGCATTTGTTTTCTGATTGTGTTTGATTGATTGATGTTTCATTAATGTTGTACTGGAAGCAACATAATGGCTATTGACGATGGACCTTGTAATTTTGAACTTCAGTCAAGTGACGAGGATGACTTCCGACTGTGAATTTCGCATTTTGAACAAACATAAAATAACGAGACAGGTGGGCTTTCCTTTGGTGTCTACAGTTTCATTTGTTCTGACTGGAACTGTTGATAAAGAGTTAACATTTCACATGGGGTTCGTCTTTGTCGGTATCCTGTTTGTGTCGATGCTTAATATTACCAAATGACATCACTATCAGCGATGGAAGTGGTTCACTATAATCTTAAATTAAATGGGGCGACAGGCGAGATTTAAATGATATATATTAGGTAAGATATAATTATTTATAAAGGTTGTCTTTTTCACATTCACGAATACGTCTGTATTCGACGAGAGCTCTATTTCCGAATTTTGATTTCACGAGACACGGAGCAAATAAGATAAAAACTAGAGTTACATAAAATCGTATCGTCTGCATCCACTGTTGGATGTGATTATCACTCGTATCACTCGTTCTGCGTACTAATGATTTGCTTCTGTCGATAGACGTGACAGTCTATTTCAGGACTATATCGTACGTTATAATTCATGAGTTTCTTCTCATATCGTTACAGACGGGGATACGGTGACGAGGGAAGGATGTCTTCCTCCAGAGCTGGTGGTGAATGGCACCAACGTGTCAGGTACTGGCGGGGAGGACTTCACCAGCGTACAGGAGGTTCAATTCCTCGGAATACTGGGCCCCCTTGAACACAAGAGGATGTGCAAGATCAAGTGCCTCAACGGAGTGTGGGTTGGACCACTTTGTGCCATTGATTCAGGTAAGCAGTACTACAGAGAGAAAGTAAATATTTTTCGTTTGGAAAAACTTTTTTGTTCTGTAATTTCTTTCTATGTATACCAGCATAAAATAAACTTTCAGTAACTGTGACTCAATATTCAATCGATATAGTTTTTTTTGTGACCACCCCTCATACAATAAAATTGTACACAATAACAAAATATTGGATATCTTGGAACTAAAACTATACTTCGAACTTAATCACAATCATTATAAATTATCAAGAATATGTAAATTTAATACTTTTTGTAGAAAAGTAGAATTGTGGGAGCAGAATTAAAAAAAAAAACTAGAAATTTCGCAAATGGGGAGGAATGTGTTAAAAAGTTACAAGCCAGAAAAACGACACGTGGAAAGTGTTTTTGTATTCCTTGAAAACCATTAAGTTTTGTTGGTAACGAATTTTAAAAGCATTTTCTTGCTGACGACAACTTGGTAGCCAGTTATGAGTGGATTAGAGATTTATTTAAAAACCTTTCGGAGGTATCCCTCAGCTAAAGAAACTTTCATAAACTTCACAGCAAGTGGCAAAATTAAAAATTTAGTAAAAATTCACTCTTTGAATTTTGGACAGGTGTATATAGATAATGAGTTTTGTGCCCTAAAAGCAAAAGCATTTCCTATACTATTACCATTTTCCACGTCCTACCTTTGCAAAACTGGATTTTCTGCAATGGGTGTTTTGAATATCAAATACAAATATCAGCTAAGTATAGAAAAGGGATTCAGAGTGCATATTTCTAATATTAAACCTTATTTTAAAATTTTACTCAGCAAGACAGATTCAAGGGAATCTCTAATAGTTATTAAACTTGTTTTTAATTTAGAGTTAAGATGTTAATTCTTAAGTAAATTTTGTAGTACTGATCCTATTATATTTATAAATGCATCATATTTGTGCAATTGTATATTTTGTATTTTATTATCCCCCAATATATTTTGTTTTGCTTTCCTTTTAGTAAATAAATATTTTTGTTACTGTTTTCATTTGATTCGTTCGCGTCCCCCATTTAGTTCAAACACGCCCCCTACAGGCACACATATGATACAAAAGACTAGATTTACCTTAACTTAGAGTACAATACTCGTATAGATACATATATATATATTCAATTTGATAAAGTGCATATATATATAGAATCAATGAATTACGATCGTAATTCAATAACTCAATTCATGTATCATCTTAGAACAAGATGCTGTGTGTGTGCAGTCTCTAATTCCCATTTACTCACATTAAGAAAAGAGATGTGTAAAATTGATGAGCGATTTTGAATTAAAGAAAATAATCCACATGAGAATAAAGAAATTTGGCTTTTTCTTAACAGTGAATATTTAAATATATTTCATTTAGCAGGTGATCATAATTTTATTTCAGTGATTTTTTTTATCCGTGTCCCTATGAATTAATGCTATAATTAATGTTTATTTTCCTTTTATTGTCCTTAATATAAAGGTTAGTTGTTGGAAAAGGTCACGAAATATCTTATTTATGAAAGAAGAAGTCCAAATCCACATCTTTATTTATAAAATTAAACACGTAACATTGTGGTTACATACTTCAATTAAATTATAGTGGTGTCTTCTGATTAAAAAAGAAATTTACACCTACCTAGACGAAGGAAATTATGATGCTACCATTGGTTCAAGTCGAGTGAAATCTGCAAAACGAATGAAACAGATGAAAAAAAAATAAGAAGTGAGAAAAAATGTGAAGTGTCTTAAATGTTGATGTGCACGACGTTTTCAGGGACAAATGAAACCCCCGCCGAATTTAAGAGTAATCCCCCCGAGACTGTTATAACTCGCATTTCTTTGGATGAAATTCCCAAGAGATAAGTGGACAAAAATTTACCCCTTGCCTAGAGTGACAGTATTTTATCTACATCATAGCTGCATCACATTTATGAGTCCACTATATATATATATATATATATATATATATATATATATATATATATATATATATATATATATATATATATATATATATATATATATATAAATTATTTGAGTGAAATATGTCATTTCATTTGAATGAAATGAAATAACATAAATAATTGGTGATGCAGTAAACTTTCTCCTTATTAAAACTTTAATTACACAGATGGAATCATTTTCATTTCCAATAAAAGAAACTTATTAATTGCATTACATTTATAATTAAATAAATATTCTTAGTTAGAATAAGAGATAAGAAGTTTTAAATCTACTTACATCTCTGTAAGATTTTGAATCTTATTAAAATATTTATTTATTTATTTATTATAAGAAACTATTTTATTTTCAGTTTTACAAAGACCTCTTTTTATTTCTCAATCAAAGTAATAATAATTGAAATAAAATGTTTAAGTATAATTAATGATATTTCAATCACAAGATATATTTAATACCTTCAAGATATTAAATTTCTAAGATGAATGTTATAAGAAGATTATTCAAAAACCAATGTATCACTTCCGAAATGATCAAAAATTAGAGCTGAATTTTACCTATAATAAATCAGTTTGAAAAATATAATAACTACTATTAAATTACTACCCTTACAGAAAACTTGAGAAAGAATTACTTTATTCTCTTCTATGAAAAGGAAACGCGTTAGTAATTTTCTCAGTTCAGAAAAACTTCCCTTTAAAATGATTAATATCTCTACCGGCGTTGTTAACATAAACAAATAATTTCTCATTAAATTCCATAGACTACCTTCCCCTTTCTGGAAAAGCAACAACAGAAAAATACAGTTCTGGAAATGAGAAACTTGAGAAAGTTATTTTTAAATGCCAATTTAAATTTACGCAAGAAAAATTATTCTTACAATCCATAGATTTTAAATTGCGACATTATTTTACGGACGATGCATTACAATTTATAATTTCTGCTACGAAATTTAATTTGCAGAATTTCCGGGAGAAACGAAAGAGTTTTTTTTAAAAAAGGAATTGATAAATTGTTTGTCCATTCATAAAAATGTTATATAATTCTAAATATCTACTTGCGGATGTGTGCGCCATAATTAACCGCCATTTGTGATATCAGCACCAGGCGAAAAAGTTTAGCGAAGGCTCTATGCAAAGGAAGAGCGAGTGAATATTTATTAACGTCACAATGAGAATCAACACGAGGCTAACGGTGATAGACCTCGTAATTTTAAGCCTCGTTCAAGAGACGAGAACAGTATCTGAATTGGCACGTTCCTCTTCAAATTTCCATGCCATGCCAATGGGAGGACTTGTGACCTAGACCAGATTTAGCGTGCATCAGCCCTATTACAAATCCATTCGTATTTAATAGCATCAAAGGTAGCACCTGCGATTCGAGGAAGAAACGCCGGCCCCTAGTTAGCGAACATAATAACTAGGCTACCTTGGCCACTCCATGTGATGGACACCTGTGGTTAGTATGTATTTAATCTGTGATTAGTGTTATATGGATCCTCAAGTGTGATTCCATAAATTCAAATATAATTGCAGTCTACGTGCGTTGCGTTGTGTTGAGTAAATTATTTTCTGTTCTGAAAACTGCAGCTTTAATTAATATTACTAATCGAATAATTTAACTTGATTATTAACTCAACATATTTTTTACTTATCACGTTAACTTACTTTTTTCGCTAAATGTTGTTAGAGTGCAGATTATATAAAATTACGACTTTATATTACTGTGTTTGTGCATGTGAATGCGGAATTAAACGATCGTTTCGGATTGTTTTCCTTTTTTTGCAATTTTTTTTACTTTATCTTCATTTGTCCAAGCTTGCATTATAATTTTCATAACGTTTTAACCCTTAATATTCTATTGTTTTTAACATCTCTATGTAAGATGATGAAAGTTACTTTTTTTAAAATTATTTTTTTAAATAATCCTTAGTTTCGCTCTCTTCTTTTGAAGAATCGCTCTTTTCAATATTATGTTCGTTCAGAAAGATACCCACTATTGATGTGTTGAAATCCCAAATAATTCTTAGTTGGAAAAATTTTCTGGATATTTCTTAAAATTCCAAATGTAATCCCGTCAATTGAAATCAATATCTAAAACACCAAGCTCTTAAATATCAGTACATACATGAAAATCAAATAAAAAATGCAAGTCGAAATCTTATTTATATTTTTTTATTCATGGGATTCATCGTTAACTGGGAATAAAAATAATATCCAAGCATAGAAAACATTCACAGGTCACAGATCTCTAAGGGGTCAGTACATTTCTAAAAATGATCAAAGTATTGGACATTTTTATTGCCTAATTTCAATTGTGTGACATATTTAAATATGGATACAAAACGTGATAGCTTTAACTAATTTATTTGGAGAGTTATTTGGCTTCTTTTAACCGTGTATCGAAATGAAAGCTGTAAATAGAACAATTGATGTGTGTCTTTTACAGACGCTATCATGTAAGCTTCAATAGAGTCAATTTATTTATTTCTGCAATCAGTTATAAAGCTTGAAACTTTTACGCGACAAGGGTACGGAATTAATCCACTTATTTTTATTCATGAGAGATAAATGTCATCGCGTTGTATTTTGTGTTTTTTTTCTGTCTCACATATTTAACTAATTTATAAATATAAACAAATGGTCTTTTTAAAGATCTTTTGTTTCATTATTATATATTTCATAAATATTATTCTAAATGGCTCTTTTGACACAGTAAGAGAATTTTTATTTATCGTACGATCGCTTTGCAGATTTTTGCCAGGAAGCACAAAGCTGCAAAGCGATGATGTGCTAACAGCTGGAGTAAAGAAACTGTGGTTACATCTACTTCATTAAAATTACAAGATCAAATATAAATATGTCAAAAATTTAGAGGCCAGCTGTTATAATGAGGCTACTAGTTATGTTGATTCTTAAATCACTTAGTATTTCATAATATTCATACAGTTTATAATAGAACTTTAAAAAATTTATAGTATGATGTTTCCAAATTGTGCTCATTACATATCGAATTTGATGAAAAACTTCAATTTTTTAAAAAATACCTGTTGTGTGTGTTTGTTCTTAATATAATTCACTTGAGAGAGTGAGAGATAGTTTATTAAGTTGCACTGATATGCATCACAAGGGCTTTTGTCGATGGACCTCGTAATTTTGAGCCTATATCAAGTGACGATGACGACACATGAGTTGGCCCCTCTTAAAATTTCCACACTACAATAACAGGGGTCTTGAGACCTCTACCAGATTTAATGTGCAATAGTTCCTCTCACGACTGGTCTTAAAAGGCATCGAGGCTCGAAAGCATGATTTGACAGAAACAACGTCGGCCATGAGTACATGACCAAGATCTATAGGCTACCGTGGACAATGATTTAATTAAGTCTAGTTATTTTATATGCAGACGAATTTAAGACAGTGAAAGAAATGAAACCCAAGAATTCGACGTAAGCATGCACATTGTTCAGACTTTCTTGGGTGTTGGGAATGGCTATTTATCTTTGGAAAAAAATTTGTATGTTGATTAATATGGATTTGTCCCATCAAGTAGAACAATTAATTCGTAAAAGAAAAATTATATATGTGATTGGTTTAATCTACCAAAAAAATGGCTTATATGATATTTAAAGTCAAGTAAAAAATGCATAGTAAAGTAAGAATATTTTTGAGAAAAATTTTACCTATGAGGAAACTTAGTTGACTCAGATAATTCATCTCAAGTAGGTGTAGATCGTAGGATTGATATTTTATGTGAATTGCCATATAGTATGATAATTACACAAAATCTGAATCTGTAAGTGCACAAAATCTGATTTGGGAGGAATTTTATCAGAATATAGCGAGTAATTTGAAAGCCTTTCATCTTCATGCTCTATCAAACACATAGAATCTTTTTGCACCATAAAAAATGAGTTAGCTTTAAAATAATGACAAAGATCTGAGGATAATGATTTTTAATACACGGCGCTGTTATCGGGGAGGGGATTGCCACGTGTCAATGATAGTGAACTAGAGAACTGAGGTTTTCGTCGAGTCGTAGGTTCGAATCTTGACGCCCTAAAGACCCGACGTATAGCTGAGGATGATGCACATTCATGTTGTAGCTGTGTGTTCAAATTCCTCCCTTTGGCGTGGTGTGGAAGTTAAGGCTACACAGTACCCTAAAAATGACAAATTTATCGAAAATTTTTTTTTTTACATTTTCCTGTAGCCCATACATTTGGGAATCTTGGCCCCAAATTTTAGATCTATTAACCAATTAGTTTTTAAGATATTGAAGTTTTCTGAGCATTGTCAGTCACTATTTTTGACAGCTGAGGG